>PISX010010214.1:0-71493 GCA_004024625.1 Mellivora capensis
GATATTTGCAAATGACAGTACAGACAAAAGGTTGATATCCAGGATCTATAAAGAACTTCTCAAACTCAACACACACAAAACAGATAATCATATCAAAAAATGGGCAGAAGATATGAACAGACACTTCTCCAATGAAGACATCTAAATGGCTATCAGACACATGAAAAATGTTCATCATCACTAGCCATCAGGGAGATTCAAATTAAAACCACATTGAGATATCACCTCACACCAGTTAGAATGGCCAAAATTAGCAAGACAGGAAACAACGTGTGTTGTAGAGGATGTGGAGAAAGGGGAACCCTCTTACACTGTTGGTGGGAATGCAAGTTGGTGCAGCCATTCTGGAGAACAGAGTGGAGATTCCTCACGAAGTTAAAAATAGAGCTTCCCTATGACCCTGCAATTGCACTACTGGGTATTTACCCCAAAGATACAGATGTGGTGAAAAGAAGGGCCATCTGTACCCCAATGTTTATAGCAGCAATGGCCACGGTCGCCAAACTGTGGAAAGAACCAAGATGTCCTTCAACAGACAAATGGATAAGGAAGATGTGGTCCATATACACTATGGAGTATTATGCCTCCATCAGAAAGGATGAATACCCAACATTTATAGCAACATGGACGGGACTGGAAGAGATTATGCTGAGTGAAATAAGTCAAGAAGAGAGAGTCAATTATCATATGGTTTCACTTATTTGTGGAGTATAACAAATAACATGGAGGACATGGGGAGATGGAGAGGAGAAGGGAGTTGAGGGAAATTGGGGGGGAGATGAACCATGAGAGACTATGGACTCTGAAAAACAACCTGAGGGTTTTGAAGGGGCGGGGGGTGGTAGGTTGAGGGAGACAGGTGGTGGGTATTATGGAGGGCACACATTGCATGGAGCACTGGGTGTGTTGTAAAACTACGAATTCTGTTACGCTGAAAAGAAATGAAAGTAATAAAAAAAAACTCTAAAATCTTTAAAAGCAAGAATCTATTCTCTTCCAACCATGGCTATATACTTTGTCAAAGCATAGGACTTTGAATATAGTAAGTTCTTGGTTGTATATATATACATATATGTGTATATGTATATATATTTAACTAATTAAGATTATGAATAATTAATCTATATATTAGTTTAGCATTCTTTGGGTTTTACAAAATCTATAAGTGCATTATTATGTTTTTTTAAAGATTTTTTATTTGTTTATTTGACAGAGAGAGAAATCACAAGTAGGCAGAGAGGCAGGCAGAGAGAGAGGGAAAGAAGACTCCCTGCTGAGCAGAAAGGCTGATGCAGGTCTTGATCCCAGGACCCTGAGATCATGACCTGAGCCGAAGGCAGAGGCTTAACCCACTGAGCCACCCAGGTGCCCCATTATTATGTTTTTTGGTCCATACTTACAAATATGTTAATATTTTATATGCTTATATTTCATATTATGCAATGTAAAATCATTTATAATTATATTTAGTAAGTTTACATACTATTTTTTCATAAGTCTACCTTACCCCAAAATAGTGATTCCCCATCTACTTTCAAGGCAAGTGATATGGCATTTTGTTTTGTTTCCATTTACTCTACCCAATTAGAAGTCCTGAGTTTAAAACGAATCCCTTGGAAATACATATTGCTGAATCATATCTCAGGAGTCATGGTCTGTGCCATATTTCCTAAAACTGCCTCCATAGATTAGAAATGTTGACTCTTCTGTTTTGGTTGAGCCTCAAATTCTTGGTTTGGCTCAGATACTGATCTCAGGGTTGTCAGATTGATCCCTCCTTGGGCCTCTGAGCTCAGCTGGGAGTCTGCTTGAAACTCTCTCTCCCTCTCCCTGTACCCCTCCACCCTCCCCTGTGTGCTCTCTCTCTCCTGCTAAAATAAACAAATAAATATTAAAAAAAAAAAGTAAGATCTTAGTTTAGTGATCATTATCACAGGGAAACATATAAAAAAGTAGAATTTACAGTTTAAATGCTATGGGTTTAGCTAGAGAGCACACTGTTGAATTCCCAAATAACTGAAGAGTTAGAGACTTCCCAGTCAGTAGGAACAGGATAGTCTCCAGGGAATTTTGAGTTACATTTCACTCTTTTTTTTTTTTTTTTAAAGATTTTATTTACTTATTTGACAGACAGAGATCACAAGTAGGCAGAGAGGCAGGCCGAGAGAAAGAGGAAGGGAAGCAGGCTCCCCGCTGAGCAGAGAGCCTGATGCGGGGCTCGATCCCAGGACTCTGAGATCATGACCTGAGCCGAAAGCAGAGGCTTAACCCACTGAGCCACCCCGGCGCCCCTACATTTCACTCTTTAACATTTAGATAGTACTTTTCTTTGTTAGAGGAGCTACGAGAAGCACATTTATGCTAATTAATGTACCTTTGTATCTGGATTACAATTTGAACGAATTTAATTGCCGCATTAGTCAAAACAGAATTTATATTTAAGATTTGACAAAATGAAGAAAAATAATTGGCTTATTAATGCTTTTTTTTAGCCACAACATTTTTACCTCTGACATTACACTCTAAAGATACAGTTGAGTTATTATTAAAACTGATTTTAACAAAGATGTGCTAATGATGAGTTCACTGAAGCTGCGTCAGAGCGAAAATAAGCAATCTGTATCTAACTTTATGCTGATGATACAGTTGGAAATATGTTTGTTTAAAAAACCATCTGTTATTTTCAGACATTTGTATGGAATTTTATGGTGGATAATAAAACTATCTTGACTGTAACCTAAAAAGAGGCATAGCTGTTAACAAAAGTAAAGCCCCCATCTGCCCCTAGATATTTGTTAAAGAGCTGATTTTAGTGAACAATTTATTTCAAATGGCATTGGTTGCCTTCAGTGGCTTATTCATTAGTTTGTGTGTGCTCTGTTAACATTTTAGTCTTCCATCATCAAGGTCATTACTTTAAAACCAAACTAAAAGTATAACAGGAGAGTGAAACTAGTTATTCTAAAGTCCCCAGGTATATCATAGTAAGGGAATACTTTTCTTTCATTTGGCTTTAATTTACTTTTCATTTGGCTTTCATTTAATTTAATTTATTTTTGGCTTTCTCTCATTTGGCCTAAGCAGGCCACCCCAAGATGAGCCACTTTGTCATGAAGATTATTCTGAGCTAAAGGCAACTGAGACCTTGTGGGATCCAGAGGAATTTGTGCCCCTCCCTTAACTGTACAGAAGAATCTAAATTGGGGGTGTTCCCCAGAATGGGGGTTATTAGCAGAGATAAATTTTATCTGCATGACCCATTTACATGGCAGGGCCAACATCTAATTACCAAACATCTGCCTTTCTTATTGCCCCATGAAGTGTATTCCTTTCCTCTGAAGGCTTGGCCCCTATCCCCTTCTTCTTAGTTCAGACTGACTTATACACGTCATTTCATCTCACTGTCTTTGGAATTTTCATGTCCATGTGGATTTCCTGTAGGTACACCATTAAATTTACTTTCTCCTGCTAATCTGTCCTGTGTCAATTTGAGTCTTAGTCCAGTTAGAAGGATCCTTATAGGGGATAAGATTTCTTGCTCCTCAACACTGTAAAATGAAAGAGGTCAATTGTAAGGTTTTTTATGAGTCTAAGGTTTTATGATTTTGTTAACCATCCAGAATAGTACTAAAAATCGTGGTTTATAGAGTTCTCTTGAAGGTTTCTTAACATTACATACTGTTCATCATTTTAGAAATTCCTTTAGGAGTAACTTGTAAATGGTGACTTACACACATACACACACACACACACACACACACACACGTGACTGAGAATTTTATAAACAGTTTGTAAATAGACACTCACTATCCTTTCACAGAGTATAGATTACTTTCTAACTTGTGCCCATGGCAATCAGAAAACTGAATAGGCAGTCTTGATCTTTCTGGCTTAGAGCTTTTCTCCTAAGTATCAGGATCTGAACAGAAAACCTACTCAGTTTAGCATCACCCAGTGTTGCAGGAGAAAACCCTATGGCATTGGGGTGTGTTATTTTCCTGTTATCCTCTTAAGAATGGTGTACATGCAGATTTCCCAGATTTAAAGTAGACCTGACTGGAGACCTCCTCCCCAGTGTTCCCTGGCACTATCCTAGGTCCCCTGTTCCATTACACTGGAGTTTCATAGGAAGATAAACAAATTATGCTACACTTGGAAGTCTACTGTATAAGACAATTCTATCTACACATTCTTTCATTTAAGTGTATTTTTAAAATTACAGATTTCTTCTGTCTACTTGTCTCCAACTTTGTCATCAGAATAGAAATTTTCCTTAATAATTTACAAATATATTAATTTTCTACAGCATATTTAGTAAAAAGGATTTTTTATTCTTTGACACCAACTCCATATTTTTATTATTTTCTAAATAGCTCTGCTCTGTAATGAGTTAATAATTGAGCAAAGAAGCCCTTTACTACCCAATATATCAAAGTTTGGCTAAGAATTTTTTTTCTAAAAATATTTAGTGTAAGTTATCATTTTCCTTGTTGTTTCTATTTGGGGGAGACAAAGATGCAATTCTTTCATCCAGTCCTAGTGAACAGAGAGAGAGAGATACTGAGAAGGGAAGAAGGGAAACATGCTCTCTGGATATATTTCAGAAGAATGTCTCTCCAGTCTCTTTCTGTGAATAGGGACATGTTTCTAACAGTCGTTTCCTTTTTTTTTTTTCCATTTTCAGTTATTGTGCCTATTTGTTTCATCCTCTCATTTTTACCAAATAGTTCAGCCTAGCAAATTTCACAATAATAAAATCCTAGACATAGTTAATTTCAAATCAAACCAGTTACCTGAAACATAAATATCTTCAACCTTGTAAAAGGCAGTGATCTTCCCCACACATTTATTTGGCCAGTCTGTCAAATAGGAAGCCACTGAGCAAATATATCATATTTGTGCATATGTGAGTTCATATAGACACAAAAGGGAAAGGGTCAGACAGAGAAAAGAACTGAAATGGAAGAGAAATTAATAACTTTAAACATATGTGGGGCTTAAAATATAAAATAATGTGTTACTTTTCCACATTTACTATAAAATCTCAACATTAGAAATATTTTCTTTTTCTCAGGCTCACAGATATATATATATATATCTGTACATACATATATATGTAGGTATATATATGTATATCTGTATTTATCTGTATATCTATCCTCTATCATCTATCTTATCTATCCATATCTTTAATTAGAAAAAAAGAGATTCTTATAATGAAAATGAAAGTGTCTCTGTGATTTCTTCAGTTTCATTTTCTACTGAATATTTCTAGGATGGAGACTAAACAACTAAATTTAGGAATGATCTTTCTTTTTCATTGGTTGAATTTTTATATAAAATCATTAAAATGGTTCATTGCTGAAATATGGATATTTTGGTGGGGGGTGTGGAATGACTGTGGTAATAATAAAGGCATTTCAACTGTGTAAGAAGTTAACAACTAATTTTCTTGATGCCTCCAATGATAACGTTCATGAGTTCCAAGTTCATTTTCATGGTATAATAGTGTTATTAGAATTAGCATAAATTTAAAATGATGGATAATTCATATCTATTAGATGAAAAAGTCATCTTCTATTTATGAAATTCTTGCTACTGTTAAGTAACTTGCAGGCTTTAAATTAAATTTCCTGATTTGCATTAAGTTTAAAACTGTAAATAGCTTTTTAGAATATATAATTGAGTTGATATTGAGTTTGTAGACAAGAGCATCCTATTAAAATACAGAAATTTCTATTAACATTTGAGCTATGATTTCAGAGACACCAAGGGAAGACACAAGACAAGCAATATATTAGTAATATGCACAGTGTTGCTAGGTTCTTTCCAACAAGACTCACCAGAGAATCATAAAGGAAAGGGAATCAAATAATACTACAATTACTGTTCCCCATTGAGCCATATTTTACAGATTACTAGAGATGTAATTGGGTGATAGAAAATACAAAGAGGAACAAAAAATTAATATTGACTGAAGGAAAAGCAAATCAGCATTTTGCTAGTCAAATACAGACATGTTTCCTACTCTTATTTAACACAGTAATTGCAGAGGAACAAGCCATTTGATCTGCATAGTAAGTTGTATTAACCAATGAAGTACAACAGTGTTTGAGATTATGGTGTTTAATAAGAAAAATCTAAGACATTTACATTTTGAAGTTGGGTTGTTAGCAGTTAACACTTGAATACTCTTACCCTATGGGGTTTGTAACAATATATTTTCATGATTCTTCTGATTCTCCAACAACAATCTCACTGCTTTTTGTTTTCCAATTCTCATTCTTAGCCCTCTTCTCTTTTCATCTACTTCCATAACAACTTCCAACTACCACTTCTATATAAAAAACCTTAAATTTTCATCTGTACTTGTGAGCCTCTTCTTTAACTCTAACCAGTATTTACTCACAAGAATTTATGGAAATTAGTCCAGTATGCCCTGATATCACTTCCAATACAAGATGAAAAGCTGAATTTCCTTATCACCTTCCCTCAAATCTTTTTCTTCTTCCTGTATTCTCTCTTTCTATTTATAAACCATTATTTTTGTCATGTATTTGGCATTTTGGAAGTCTGACAGTTTTTCACTCTCTTTCTTTTCACATTTTATAATTTCCAAGGCCTATCATTTGTTATTACTACAACACTCTCCCATCTCATTGCATTTTCTATATTTCTACTATCACATAGCTTTTGATCTTATACCTTTAGTCATCCCGGCACATATGCACCACATACCTGCAAGGTTTCAACAAGATAAGAAGTAATACATTGCCTTCCTCATTTGTTCCTAACTTGCTCTGGCAAGCCTTAATCTACTGTCAGACTTGTCTTCATTATCCCATACCAACCTTTTGGCTGTGGAAATTGTATTCTATTCCTTTGGCTCTGAAACCAAACTCTTGTTTAAGGGGAGTCGGCTTATAAGTACTCAATTCAAGTCACTGGGTAATGGATCAAACCCAGCAAATTTGGCTTCTGTAGGATTCTCAGTGTCTGCTCAGTATGGCTTCTAATATCATTGTATGTTTATATCTGTCAGACAAAACAAACAGGAAAGCTAACATCATATCTATAAACTGCTGGAGAGGAAGAGACCTGCCATCTGAATGCATTTGCCCTTTGGATCCAGCAGCATTCCATGGGGCCCCCAAAGACATTTTCTTATCATTTCTTACATATCACTCTTCAAACCTGCTCTATTCCTATTCACACTCAACCAAACTGATTTTAGAAATCTAGATACAGTAAGAATCTAGTAAGGATTCAATATCTAAATAAGACTTCTTATTTATTCTTATTTAGGTATTATTTATTCTTTTTTTTTTAAGAGTGAAAAAAATTTTTTTATTTCTTTTCAGTGTAACAGAATTCATAGTTTTTGCACCACACCCAGTGCTCCATGCAATGTGTGCCCTCCATAATACCCACCACCTGGCTCCCCCAACCTCCCACCCCCCGCCCCTTCAAAACCCTCTGGTTGTTTTTCAGAGTCCATAGTCTCTCATGGTTCATCTCCCCCTCCAATTCTTATTTATTCTTACTCATTTTCCATAAAGCCTCCTGACCAAGAGCTGATTGTAGGGATATTTTGTTTTGTAAAGGTAGTACTAATTTCAGTCCTTTTGGGAAACTACCATTTATGCCTAATTACCCAACAGTGTAATAACAATCATGCAAATTAGCAAATGTCAGGTTAAATCGGCTATAGCTTTTGTTTGACTGCAACATTCAACTTGTGTCTACTCAGTTTACTATGTATTGCTCATTTACTATGGCAATATAGATCCAACTTCAGTCAATCAAGGAAACACTTGGAACAGTAATAACTCAAGAGAGTAGTGGTGACTCAATCAACAAATTTTAGGATTGTTCAAATTCCATTTTTTAAAAAGAACATTAGGATCCACAATAGGATTGCATAACAATGAACAGCCCAAATGCATAGTTCTTGGCATGAGAGGTTTTATTGTCAAGGATTCTAGTAGATTATGATGACCACTCGTATTTGCTCTCTTAATTCAGAATTCTTCATGGGACTTAACACAATAATACTATCTAGCTACTGAATATTGGAAGATCTCAAACTTGGTCATAAGTCTTTGTTTCAATTATGCATAAAGCAAACCATCTCAAAATTTAATAATCTTAAAATAACAATAATTTATTATTTCTTATGTTTCTGTGGGTTTGTTGGATAGTTCTCCTGGTCTCATCTGGGTTCACTCACATGTCTTTATTCATCTGTTAAGCCTGAATTTATAGGGCAAAAATGACCTCATTCTCATGTCCAGAACTCGCAGAGATAAGGGGATTTCTGAGAACTCTTTCTCCACATGGTCTCTTGTTATTCAGTAGTTTTGCTTTTACTTCTTTACATAGTATAAAGTAAAATATTATTGGTCAAAACAAATCATAAGACCAGCCAGATCCAAAGAGATATGGAAATCTATTCTACCTCTTAACAGGAGGAGTGGTGATATCACAATACCATAGACCATGAATCCTGGAAGTCATGGTTAATTGCAAACCATTATTATTATTACAATGTACCTTACACCTCATCTTTTCATTCTATGTTCTTTCCCACTGAGTTCTAGATCTATATTTTTTATGTGGAAAATATTTATTGAGCATTTACTCTTTTCCAGGTACTAGTCTAGAATCTGAGGAGTAGATGTAGCCAAGATTAAAAAAAAGAAGAAAAATGTCCCTCACTTTGAGTTTAAAATCCAGCGGGGGAAAGTATATAAACAAGTAAAAACCTTCGTAAAATAATTTTAAATAGTAATAATGGCTAAGAGGAAAATAAAATAGGGCTTAGTAATATTAAATTACTATTGAGGGAGGAAAAAACCTCAAGGATCCTGTCTGATGAAGGAATTGTTAAGGTGGAACATAAACTTGACTATTCAGAGTTGCAACAGTGCTGCTCTGGCCTCCCTCTGGCTTTTTACTCACACCTCTCTTACTCATACCTTCCCATAGAAATAGGATTGACTTACCTTAGCCTGGAAGAAGAAATTCAGCAGTAAAGTTCACATACAAAAGGAAGGCATTCTTTGCTCTTCCATGCCTTGACATTTTGTAGGATAAGACCATACAGAGAAGCCTATGGTTGTGCACTCTGTCTATATCTGACTGGGTAAGTTAAATTCTGGGGTGCAGAAGTAGCAAACCAAATTTGTCTTCAGGCTCAAGTCACATTTCCAATTACCTTTAACAGTAATGAAAGTAAATTTGATTTCCATCTGTCTGACTCTCTAGTCTATGATTCTGAATTTGAGAATTGAGGAGATGAGTATCATTTATTGATATTCTACTATCCTAACAAAGACAATTTAATTAATATCTTCAAATATAAAGAGCCTGCCAAGCAAAAGGTATAAAAGTGGCTTTTCAACATGGGTGTACAAAGGGTATCACAATCTCAAGAATAACATAGACAAATTTACAATACCCACATACAGTCCCTAAAAAGTATGGTCCTCTTTCAATATTTCTTATGACAGTGAATGGAAATGCTATTTATATAGTAATAAAGGCCAGAGCCTAGAATTTGTTTGTTAATAATTTTTTTCTTTTTCATGTCTAGTTTATTATACTAAAGCCCACTTATCTTCTAAAATCTCTTAAAATTTTTTTTTAATTTGAAAATTTTATATTTCAAGTTTTAATTTAACTTCCAGTTAGTTAACATATAGTGCAATATTAGTTTCAGGAGTAGAATTTAGTGATTCATTACTTACATGTAACATCCAGTGCTCAACACTAAAAACTCTTGAAGCTAATGTCTTTTATTTCCACTTCAACCAACATTTTTCTGTTAACTCTTAACTCAGTTTATTTTTTAAATACACTATTTTCTATAACCAATTTATACCTTATATGTCAAAGTGATTTACACCAAACTTTACTATTTATTATATTTTTTCCTTAAGGATGCTTCCATTGTTTTATGATAAGCACTTAAACCCATAACATGGTTGAGGTGACAGAAATGTTAACCTGTCCATCAAATTTCATGTTCCTCTTTCCACAGTGTGGACTTGCAAGGCAACTACCCCGCAGGGATTGCATTTCCCAGTTTGTTTTTTCTCCCTCCCCCCACCCCCATTCATTCCTTCCTTCCTTCCTTCCTTCCTTTTTCATTCGTTCTTTCTTTCTTTCTTTCTTTCTTTCTTTCTTTCTTTCTTTCCCTCCCTTCCTCCCTCCCTCCCTCTCTTTTTTCTTTTTCTCTTTCTTACTTTTCTCCCTTCTTTCTCCCCTTTCTCTTTCTCTCTTTTTTCCTTTCCTTTCTTATCTCCCTTCCTTTCTCCTTCCTCCCTTCCTCCCTTTCTTCCTTCCTTTTTCTTAACTAATTCTCACTAATGATATATGAGTGGAAGGAATAATTGTCCTTTGTCGGTCCAGATTTTATGTAGTCACTGGAGCTTCTCAATTCTCTTGGCAAGTACAGACAACTTGCAAGATGACAGGGATGTCAGAATCATGAAACAGAAGCAGCTGGGTTATGAATCACACCATGCAAAAAAAACATTCACTAATCACAGATAGCTATACTGGACTTCAGGTAAATAAAGAATAAACTTTATTATGCTAAACCCCTGACATTTTGGGGTCTTCACATTTGAGTTACTAGTATTATTCTAGCTTACATAGCCTACCTAGCTTACGATGGTCTAGCTTATTTCATGTCTGCAGCCTCACTTCGTGCAACTTAGTTTGTCTCTCAATATGGTCTCTCCATTGGACTTCATTCAGTTCCCTGAATGCTTCTATTAGAAGATTTTGGTACATAATATTCCTTCTGTCTAGAATGTTCTCTAATACCTTTATAAAGCTTACTTCCAGGTATCAGTAACAGATATTGTCAATGGTCTCTCCAGATCTCCTAGGATCTCCTTTTATAAATCCTCTCTACTTCAACCTCTTGCTCTATGCTTTTGCATCTAAGAGCCCTCGTCTGGTATTTTCTTTGAAGGACTTCCCCCAGTCTATTGGTATGTGTTGCTTGCCCCAAATCACACACTTGTTTGACTTTTACCTCCCTTCTTATTCTGTAATTCCCACACTTAGAGTACCACCTTAATAAATTAATTACACAAGAATACTCATCTGCACTCTGATATATCTGATCTACAGCAGCATCTCTCAGATTTTAGTTTAAATGTCATTTATTCAGGGAAGTCTTTCCTGATGTCCCAGCATAGTTCACATTCCCTATATTATGATGCTTTTATGACATTGAGAATTTGACTATAGGGAGGTTTTTCTTTTCTTTTCTTTTTTTTTTTTTTCGGCTTACTACTTAGCATGGACTTGACTCTTGGTAAATACTGAATGAATAAAATGGGGCAAAGAAAGAAGGAAGAATCAAAAGAGAAAGGATAGATATCCCATCAGGGATAACATGAAAGAGAACCTAATCTTATAAGAAAACGGAATCCCTTGTAATAGTTGCAAGATATTATTTAATCTTTCGTCCCAATTGGGGAATCAAATTGAATTTTAATCAACTCCATAAATTACAGGAAATGATTCTGAAGTTATTTTTGCAGGTATTTATCATTTCAAGTATTTATTAACTACTATCAACCAGTTGGCTTTTTTCTTCACTGGATCACATTAGGATTTCTTGTAAGCTACCAACAAATGGCACCCAAAATAATTTCTCTATAAACATTCTTTTTCAATTAATATTCATTGAGCTCTATTCTGTATTAGGCATCTTGTTAGCCTTGGGAATACAAGGGTGACATAGATATGTATAGCCCTTTTGTGAGACTTTAAGTGTGGTAGTTGGAAAATTTATATAAACACCTGATTATAATTGTTCTTGACTATATGGTTATTATATAAATATTAAACTCCTCGAGAGCACAGTTCCCTTCAATTTTTTTTTTTGGTCCCGACTGTAGTGATATAAAGGCTTTTTGATGTTCTATTTTGCTATTTTTGAGCTCCCAGCCCTTTCCAGGGCAGCCTCTAAGTATTGCTTACAACAACTAGAAATGTCTCTGGGTCAGTTTGCACTTTCCCAATTCCCTACAGTGCAGGGAAGTAGGGATGAGAGGGGATTGGAAACAGATTTATATTTGTGAGCAGTACTCTAGGGAAATGGTTGAGCCCCCTAATGGAAGACAAAGTAGAGGCATGCATTTACCTGTAGACCTGGGAAAGCCACCTGAGAATGAAAAGGCAGTGAAAGACCAGGAGAGGTTGACTGGACCTCTTAAAGCTGAGGTGCAAGGATTGGGCTGTATAAGACCTTGTATAATTAGCCAAAGGTAGGGCAGCCTGACTGAGCAGCAGAAATGCTATGCTGGAGAGCAGAGTTTGCCTGAGGAGATACAAAGCAACTGAGCAAGGAAATCTGCTGTGCTTGGAGTGGCAATCTACCTGTGAATAATCAATTTTTGGCTGACGACTGCCTATGCCGCTGGGTGTTTTTTAAATACTAATTTTTACTGGGATAGGGTCTGATAATAATTAGTCATTCTATAGTCTAGTACACCACTCAAAAGTGATTTTTATTAAGCAGAATTACACTCTGTTTTAAATCTAGCCATTCAGACTCACATGTTGCATATTTGTAATTACTGTAAATCTTTCCTTTTTCACCCAGGCAACTCATTATTATATTGCAATCATTTATATTAATAATGATCACCAGGCACAGCTACAAACACTCTTGTAAGGTATTACAATGTCAACAGCTGCCAATTTTTAGGTGAAATGATTTGGTTCGTGGGAATTACTATTCCTTGGGGATTTGCATCTATTTCTTGGTTACGTAAGTTAAAGTTGCTGAAGTTATCCAAATAGAGTTTGCAGAAGTTTCCCTTTACATTCATTATGAGTTACTAAAAGTATTCAAACAGGAAAAGATATTTTTATGTGTTCAGAAATGTAGGATATGAAAGAGTTCTTGTTTATTTTAGAACTGCATACAACTCATGTCACGGTTTGGTACAGGTAAGAACAAGGAAAATCATTCCGTTTTAAGTTTTAAAAGTCAATGCTGAGACTATTTCTACACAGAAAAAGAAAAAAAAACCTGAACTACTCTGATGTATTCAAATGATTTGAATGAATATAGGACAGTTCAAAGTTGTCCAGACATACCGGTCATTCCTCTTTGTAACTGTATGAGTTTTGATTTCACATACAACTATCAGTAGTAAAATAACATTTGAGAGAATGAGGAACAACAAATCTCTATTTAAATTGTTTGATGTAGAAATATATTTCCATATAGTACAGTGTTGTCTTGATTAATCTAAATGACAGAACAATTAAATAAAGTAAAATAAGGTCAGATTTTTGCCTAGAATTGATTGAGGAAAATTTTGTCTTTCGTAAGTGGAGCAGTTTATAGAAGAAACTGAAAAGGAGCAGATGAAGGAGCAGTTTGAGTATCTGGAAAATCATCTGAGAAGACTTAAGCAAAAGCTGGAAGATCAAGGGAGCAGAGGGAGAGAGCATCATGAAAGAGGGCCAATGGAGGGGAATCCATATGCTGGAGCATGGTTTCGTCTCTCTATGGTCTGGCGTCTCCTTCTGTGATGATCTTTTTGACAACAAATGTCTTATTACTACATTTAGTGACTGGCAAAACTTCAGCAAGAATACATAAATTTAAATAGTGTCTTATTAATGGACTTTTTAAACAAATAAACTCGTGAATTATAGATAAAAATGACTTCCTCACATAGAAGGTACAGATCTAAGGGATCATGTAACAATTTTTACCGTCTACTTATTCCTCTTCTGGCTATAGGTAAGGGCAAGAATTTGCATTGAACTTTCTTAAATTACACAGTACTTTTCTATAAATTATCTACTTTGAGTTTCAAATCAATATCATCAAAAATAACTTCTGGGGCACCAGGGTGGCTCAGTGGGTTAAAGCCTCTGCCTTCGGCTCAGGTCATGATCTCAGGGTCCTGGGATCAAGCCCCGCATAGGGCTCTCTGCTCAGCAGGGAGCCTGCTTCCCGCCCCTCTCTCTCTGCCTGCCTCTCTGCTTACTTGTGATATCTGTCTGTCAAATAAATAAATAAAATCTTAAAAAAAAACCAAAACTTCTTTGACCCGATTTTATAGGTCAAAACATTGACTTAACTGTCAAAAGATTTTTTCGAGGGTCACAAAAGCAGCATTTGTTCAAGGCAAGAAGTGTATGTCTCTGTGTGTATGTGCATGCATGCACACTTCTTTCTTCAACTAAGAAATAAAATGAAGTGTTTATAACTTTTATTTTATTATGAGACATAAGAATTTCAATGACTTTCTTTTTTGCCTTCACTTTTTGTACAGAAAGGAAAAGAGTAAAAATTTCAAATTAATGAAATCCAAACACAATTAAAAGTTCATACTTATAGAATGTATACAAGATAATTATCTTGGGAAAGTTTTTACTTCATTGTATAATTGTTACATCTTTTTTTCTAAATCAAAATATACCCTTTTTAGCCTGTTATATTTTAAAATCTTTCCTTTAAAGTCTTGCATGTCTACAATAATGCACATGCATACTCATATACATGTGTAGTCTCTGGGATAAAAATTAAGAAACTCAACCACAACTATAGCAGTAATAATAACAATGCTGCAATTTATTGCCCTTTTACAATGTGCCAAACTTTGTGTACTTAAAGAACCTCATTTAATCTTTATAAAATCTATAGGGGTAGTGATTGTCTTATGCAATAGCTAGCTAATCTATGGTCCAGAGAGGCTGAGAAACTTGACATAGTTGGGATTTATAAGTCTACTATACCAATTAAGCCAATAGGATTTTAAAATAAAGAGGGTAAAATTGTTTATTGATCGCCACACCACCAGAAGCATCGATTAGACAATATGTAGCATATGGTAAACACTGCTGTTTGAAAAGTGATTCTTGTCATATATACAAAAAAATGCTTGTATTTTTCTTTCTTTCTTTCCCAGAAAAGTGCCACAATGACAGATGACAGCACAGGTAAGGGAGAGAATGTAATACACTGTGTTTTGTGTTTTCAGGCCACTGGCAAGTCCTCCAAAGGTCAGATATTGAACACGATGATGATAATTCTAAACCAGCCTTTTGGAGTGATCAGATCACATAAAACTCAGCCACATGAGGGACGTCTGGGTGGCTCAGTGGGTGAAGTGTCAGTGAGTTGAAGCATCTGCCTTCAGCTCAGGTCATGATCCCAGAGTCCTGGGATGGAGTCCCGCATCCGGCTCCTTGCTGGACAGGGAGCCCGCTTCTCCCTCTGCCTACAGCTCTCTCTCCTTGTGCTCTCTCTTTTGATAAATAAATAACATCTTGAAAAAAACACAATAAAATAAAACCTCAGCCATATGAAAACAAGTCTTCAGCTATAAGGGAAACATTTCATTCCCTTATTTCCAAGTCCCTACACATATCACACTGTCAAAGTGTAGAACAATTGAGGATTAATAGCTATACCCACTGATAGCTAAGCCTACATCTGTGTCACTAGAAACAGAAGAGACTGACTTTCCCCCCAAATTACGAAATTTTTGTGGTTTCCTGCCGGTCACTGGAGGCTCCTTTTCCCTTCTCATTCTTTACTTTATCATGGCACTTTGGGATCTTCCTGAGTGACAGTTAACATTGCTGCTCAGGATTGGCTAGCAAATCTGTTATCTTTGCCCTTATTTCTGTGTCTTTGGGGACATATTCGATATTTCCATAAGCTTTAGAACTAAAATATCATGATCCACTTTTTGAGGTGAATTCTTTGTATTGCCAAGATAAATTTTCTAATGGCTATTAAGAGGTAATCATTCTCATGGGACAGTGCCATGGTATCGGCTTTCTAGAGGTGCTTTCAACCTGTAGATTTACCCAGTGCTTCCCTCTATCAGTATCTTTTTCTTTCCTTTAATTCATTCACAATTTCCTATAAAACTGGAATTTGCATTTTCTTCAATATTATATTTTTAAATTTCTATCTCTTGACAGTTTTAATGTATCCTATATTGTATTTTAGCTCTTACCATTTTAATGGAAACATTTAGTTTTCTATCTTTTTTAGAATGATTTCACCACACTGTCTTCATTATTAAAATAGTTTATGACATGATTTGTGGAAAGCTTTTATTTGTAAGGGATGATTTCCCAGCTCCTGTCCTACTCCTGAGGGATCTTAAAGAGCAATCCCTTTATCCCTAAGTATTATTTTTGAGGCATGAGCTAGGCCTATAGAAATTGCTGTTCAACTGAAAGATTAGGTTTGAGAAAGGAGGGAAATAATTTAAGGGCCGAGAGAAGGCAAAGGAACAGAACACGGGTATAAAAAATGGAAAGAATTACTGATGTACAAGGGAAAGAAAGACAATGGAATAAAAGTTGTTTACATGGAACAGTTGGAACACCATATGGAAAAAGTATTAAAAGATTTTTATCTCAATTACTTCAAACATTGTACTACCCTGTGCCATAATTTGCATCCTTCTATAACTTCTATTACTTCTATCATGTACTATGCATACCTCTATCTTGTATCTCTGTATTCTGAATTTTGGATTAAGTACTTAGCATGGATCTTCATTTTCATTTGCCATTTTTCTTGCCCCAATTCTATCCTCATCTCTCTTTGCATTTGACTGTACTTGATACAAAACACCCCATGCTTCTTAAGACCTTGTTTTATCATTTGTTTCCAGAAACTGATCCTTGGATCCATCAACATGCTAAATGTCAGCTGCTGAAGACTGGTATGTGGATATTTCTTGTGTCAGCTTTGATCATTGTTGAAAGACATGAACATTATCTCATCCAGTGTACTTCCCTAGTAATACGACTTTTCAGAATAATTATGTAATACTGTTATGTTACATCTTATTGAGGAGAACAGAGTTGGATTAAAATGTTCAGTGATTATACTTTTGTAAATTGAAAATATAACACAAAAATGAATAAATGATAGATATGGGGTCCAATTACTTTCCCAAAGACTGCAGATGCTCATCAGTTTTAATTATTTGGAAAATTACCTATTACCATTTGGAAATGAAAGCATATGTATAAAAAAATTATTAAAGTCAATTTAGGGTATGTTTCCCTAAATTTGGAAATTACATTCTTATACATTTTCAAGACTGTACTTAATACATGTCTAAAATGTGTTTGAAAGTCAAATATCTAAGATTTACATGTCATAATCTGGATTAATGTCCAAAGACCAATAAAATCTTATATAATCTCAATTTTGGTTCTTTAGGTGCTGTCTGCTTACAATTTTCATAATCATCCAAGATCTCCAAGGCAGAAACATGCCACGGCATCATGATATTGCCTTGAGATCTTGAGATCGCAAGTGGGCTTTTCCTTACACTGGCCTATTGTCCTGTTCTTGCCCTTTTCTTTGGAAAGGATTTAAGGTAGAAGGGTCTGTTGCTCCATCTTTAAGTTTAGGAGCTTAAAGCATTAGTACTTGACATCACAGCATCAATGAGTATGGTCTTAAGGAGACTTCCTTCATAGGAACGCTCCTGTTGTAGTGCTTTCACTGTAAGATGTTGCCCCTTAGATTGTTTTCTCTAGCTAACACAGAGAAGAAACCTAGCCCTTGTTCTTGAAAGATTGCAATTCAGTTCCTTTTCAGGTGCTTTAAGCTTCTATTTCTCTAGGTCTTATAACAGAAATAGAATGCTTCCTTCATAATTTGTCAAGTATCAGTGTTAGTAGAAGTGAATAAAATTGATTATAGACCATGTCCAGCAGTACTTGCTTTCTCTAAAGGAGTAGAAACTGACCAGTTAATACTTGTGATTATCCCATAATGAAAGTTTTCATTACTGGAGAGCAAAATGATATAGGAGAGAATCAATCATAAGCTTTACTGGGATCAGAATCTTTGCTTTTCATCTGGATGATCCAGATTTCTATCACTAGACAAACAACTTTAGAATTCATAATCTCACGGGTGCCCGGGTGGCTCAGTTGGTTAAGCAACTGCCTTGGGCTCAGGTCATGATCCCAGAGCCCTAGGATGGGGTCCCATGTCCAGTTCCCAGCTCCATGGGGAGTCCACTTCTCCCTATGACCTTTCCTCCTCTCATGCTCTAACTCTCTCTCAAATGAAAAAATAAAATCTTTTTTTAAAAAAAGAATTCATAATCTCAAAAATTACAGAATTTGTAGGATTTTACCAGTAGTTTGCAGTATAGATTAAGAAAGTGGAACCGTTTAACTCAGTAAATATTTAGAAAATGTCTGATTTTAACCACCATGTGTAATCTGCTTATCCATAAAGTTTGAGACATTTATATATAATTTATGAACCCATTTTTATGAACCAAATGTTTAGAGAAATTCTGGAATTTTTTAAGATTTTATTTATTTATTTGAGAGATAGAGTGAGAGCACAAACACAAGCAGGGAGAGAGGCAGAGGGAAAGGGAGAAGCAGATTCCTCTCTGAGCAGGGAGTCCAACTTGGGGCTCCATCCCAGGACCCCAGGATCATGACCTGAGCTGAAGGCAGGCACTAAACCAACTGAGCCACCCAGGTGCCCCATGGAAAATTTTAAGATTATTACTTGAAAGTATCAAGGATGAGGATTTTCTCCTCCCTTGGGGGGAATAAATGTTTTTTAAAGGACCCACATATTGGAAGGGGAGATGAACCATGAGAGACTATGGACTCTGAAAAACAAACTGAGGGTGCGAGGTTGGGGGAGCCAAGTAGTGGGTATTATGGAGGGTACGTATTGCATGGAGCACTGGGTGTGGTGCATAAACAATGAGTTCTGTTATGCTGAAAAGAAATAAAAAAAATAAAGGACCCATACATTTCATAAAAAGCCATATTGATCTATAATATTTTTAGTCTGTGTGTATATTGTAGGGGAAGAGTCAGTTATAATTCCAAATAGTTATTAATTATCCCCTGGGAATTATGATAGACATGTACTACTCAGAGAGAGAGACAAGATCAGATCCCAAGGATAAGGAAACACTATTTTTCATATTAAGAGAGTTCAGAAGAATCCTTTAGTTTTTAAATAGGAATTGTTCTAAGAAGTTTCCAAAGGAACAGTAATGAATAGAACTGTTAGTGGTAAAATTTAAATGTTTTAATCATAATCCAGGTATATGCTTATAAAGAAAAAATTGGCTTAATTTTTATTACTCATAACTTAAATTCCCTTTATTGCATTTTACTGGAAAATATATTTATTGCACTTTTATATAAATATTAAAATCACATAATAGTGTACATTGTGAACCAACAGTGAAAACTAGTATTCTATCAAAACTGCTGTGTAGATATGTGCTTTATGCCTATGAAAGGTGTATCAGGGGCACAAAGCATTTATTTTAAGAATGGCAGTGTACACCTTTACTAAAATGGAGTGCCATGTTTTGAAATATAGCCTTCTTATTTCATTGTGGTAGACATGCCCTACACACATTTTATACAGTGTTTTTGCACCCTTATTGTGAAGTTGCTATTGCTTTGTAGATGGAATCAGTGGTGTAGATGGGGACGGACTTCAAATTTTCAGCCTCTGAGTCTGAAGTATATTTTGAAAAAGGTTTCTTCCTAAATATTGTATGCATGTTGAAAGTGCATAGCATTGAAAATGAGACAGTCTTAAAAACATCACACACACTCACATACATAATGGAAGGAATGGATATTTGCTTCCTAAAAAAAAAGTAGTATGTTTATTTCTAGCTTTTTCATTTCTAAAAGTATATGTTTCTTTCCCCTACCCTGTGTCTTCTGGGTTCATTTAGTTGGAGAGCATGATTTCTATGCTGTTAATGGTGAAATAGTTTGGTAGGTTTTCCCAAAATTAAGCTTGTTTTTGGAAATGCTTATTTACCACACATTTTATAGAAAATTTTAGTATCATACCAGCTTCAAATATTTATGTATTACAATAACATACTATGGGCTCACGGGTGATAAAACCGCACTGTGTGTTGGAGACCTCTGTTTTGGAGAGCTGGATTGTTTGGTGATTAGTGTGCTCCAGTGTCCTGTGTTCATGTAGCACTTTTCATCTCTGGTCTGGATGATGGAAAGAGAATGACCTACCTTGACTCACCCATGCCCTCTCCATCTACTCCTCTCCAAACACACCAACACGAGGGAATAAAGAGAGGGAGTCATCTTACTTTCCCAGCTGAATGAACTGTGTTATCTTCACCATTTTGAAAAATGTAATGTGTATCTGAATTACCTAGAGATCTTGTTAAATGGAAGATTCTAATTCAGTAGGTGTGGGTGGGATATAACCTGCATTGCTAACAAGCTCTCATGGAGCAAGGAACTGAACAACAAAAATGTTTTACTCTAACTGCTGTGATGACCCTCACCCAGCCTGCAATGGTTCTAAGACTGTGGTAGATGCTGCCTGGTGAGTGAAAAAGACAGAGGTATTTTTGAATAGCGGAACACATATGCGCATAGAAAATTAAGAAGTGGAGGAAGAGCCAGGAAGAATGAAGTTAAAAGTGACAGGGCAGAAACTGGAACTGTAGAACTCCTTGGAAAAAAACTGGCATCCATGCTTCAGTAGAAAACCTGTAGCTCATCTACTAACAATGCCACCAGTCATATGGCCTGGAGGAGAAGTCAGGATGGCCAGAGGGGAGTAGCAATAAAATCTTAGCAAACTGTAAAGGACAGTATTGGCAAAGAGCATCCTTTTTAATTCCATCAAATGTCTGGCAGCAGTTGGCTCGATGGTGTGAAGATGTGTGGTTGCGAGCCAGAGCTCCAAATTTAAAATAACTTTAATTTTGTCACATGGGTGTGGTTTAATACCCAAGTAGTTCTTTGTCAGTACATACACTTTTTCATAGTCATTGAGTGTCCAAGGACTCAGAACATTTCCCCAAAACTGTATGAAAATATTCACCATCTTTGAAGTCAACTAAATCTGCAGTGATTAAATATAAACTAAAGAGACCTAGGAAGAATTTTAAATGATTCAACTATCAATAAAGACCTTTTCATAATTACGAGAATACCATAAAGTTGCAAGTATTCAATTCTCTAGACAAGAGAACTATGTTTTTTTAATTAATGAAGCACCATTTTTTTTCTTTCTTTTAAATGTCCAACTTTCCTCTTGACATTTTAAAAGTGAGTTTGGTGCTTATGATTGATAATAATAACTTTACATTTACCCATCTTTCATCAGTTTATCGATTTGTCTATTTTCTTACGAGTTTTTCCCTTTGATCTCATTTAGCATTTGGGTGCACATTATTGATTTCACCGTGTGGTCAATTTTGCATTCAAAGTTTGCATTCAGTTCAGGAGAAGCACTTGTAATATTGAGTACTAATGAGGAGGTTCAGAGACCAATGTCTGGCGTTACCTGCTAGGGTCATCTAAAGCAAATCATAGTGGATGAAGAAGAAATTATTCACATGCACTAATTAAAGGTTATTTAAGTAAATATTTTGAAGATAATACTGCTAACATGAAATTATTTTACAATACATTTCTAGCTACAGCCCTAGCCACAGAGACCTCTGTGTTTATTCTATAGGGTGGGAGAGAGGCTGTAAAGGGCATCAGTCTCTGTCTATGTGTATTTCATGCTTTCATTTCCATGATACATTCAGCTGTATTTAAAATTCAACTACAAGTTGTAGAATTTTGTCATTCTTTCCATTTTTCACCTTGTCAAATTAAGTGTATCAAATTCATTTTATTTTTAAGATGTTCATCCAGTTCAATAACTAATATGTATAATCAAAAATGTACATCATGGCCATAGAAGAGAATTTCATTTTACCAAGACAACATCATTTACATTATGGAGTTTCCTGCTAAAAAATATCCTGCTGGCCTAAATGTACTTTAATATGGAGTTTTACCTTATACTTCAGTATTATTGTGTTAAAAGATGAGATGGTGTCTTGGAGGGAAATGCATCTGGAATAGATTTGATCTCTCCCTCTTTCTCTCTCTCTTTCAGAGGTAATTCAGTGACAAGCCCTTTAGAGAGATGATGAATGTAATGTAATGTTTCCGAACATGAAGTTTTGTGTGTGTGGGGGGGGACCTAATTAACCAACTTAAACTACTTCTATTCAAACACTCCAGGAAGATAACACCAGTCACAAATGTTAAATATCTGTTTTGCTTTACTTTGCTTACTCATGCATTTATTCAACACTTGCTATGGCAGTTTATCTAAAATTAGGTCCAAAGTAATTTAGGCAGCCATACCCTATGTGAAAGATTCTGTAGAAAGCTTTAAATCATAGTGACAGCCATTAGAACTAGCTTAAAGGAAATGCATTTCTGAATAACTCCAGAGGAAACAATAGGGAAAAGAAGCTGGAAGTATATCCATAAGGTCTCATAAGAAATTACTCAGCATTTAGAAATGTGCTCCTTAGAAAGAATGGAATCAGGTATTGTTTTCTGTTTGTACACACCTATTTAGAATAAAATAATAACATATTTATCGGACATTTATTCTGTGTCAGGTATATGTCTAGGTGCTTAGATGGTATCATAATATTGAATTTTCAAAATTTCTGAATTAAACAAACTATATTGCTCCTTCATTTTACTGATGAGGAAATAGTAGCACAGAGAGATCAAATGATTTGTCTAAAGTCACATAAATAGTTAGTGGCAGACATGGGCTTTGACTGTCATCAGTGTAATTCCACAGCCAGGTTCCAAACTTCTTGCCATTTTCATTTCAGTGCTATCACTGATTTCTGTGTGAGTATCATAAAGTCCTTTACATCGATTTTTCCAGCTGTCAAAAAGGAGCCAAAGTCATTCTAAAATGTTGATGAAGTTCTGGAATTGGACCTTCAGTATACTTCTAAATTCAGAAAATACACTAGACAAAGGACCTAATTATCTGGTTATTACTTGAATGTTATAAATATGTCGAAAACTATGAAATAATGCACATCTACAGTATATCTATTTAACAGTGGAGTGCTGCTATTTTAAGTTCAAGGATGTCGATAAATTGGTTTACCTAAGAAACGGGGGAAAAAGAAAAAAGAAACAGGGTGACTATTTTATAGTACCATAAAAACAACCTCAATGTTTTATTCTGAAAAATGATATTCAGAAACTCACTTGATTTTGGAAGATATTTCCTTTGAAGTTTGTCTTGTCATTAGACCAAAACAGTATAGTATATGAATATGTCAATTTTTAAAAATGCTTATTATAAAACTTTCCCCAAATTAGATGCTTTAAACCTCTGACATAGAAGTTGAAAGAAGAGAAGCTATGAATAATCTTACAGAAAAAAAAAATTTTAAAACACTTTTTTTTTTAAATTTATTTATTTGTCAGAGAGAGAGGGAGAGAGAGAGCGAGCGAGCATAGGCAGACAGAGTGGCAGGCAGAGGCAGAGGGAGAAGCAGGCTCCCCGCCGAGCAAGGAGCCCTATGTGGGACTTGATCCCAGGACACTGGGATCATGACCTGAGCCGAAGGCAGCCGCTTAACCAACTGAGCCACCCAGGCGTCCCTTAAAAATCCTCTATTTTTTTTTAAGATTTTATTTATTTATTTGACAGACGGAGATCTCAAGTAGGCAGAGAAGCAGGCAGAGAGAGAGAGGAGGAAGCAGGCTTCCTGCGGAGCAGAGAGCCCGATGCAGGGCTCAATCCCAGGACCCTGGGATCATGACCTGAGCCGAAGGCAGAGGCTTTAACCCACTGAACCACCCAGGCGCCCCCTAAAACACTTTCTTAGGGAGTTAAGTGCACATGCAACTTTGAAGATTTTCATGGAAAATAGTCTAGACTGACATTATTCAAAGAAAGTATCTGAGATAGCTTAATAAAAAAAACGGTTGGACCCTAGAGAAATGGTTGTAAAGTGTTTTCAGCTTTAGAATTTTCCAAAAGCAAAATAAAATTAATCTCAAGACATCTTCTCACTTTGCACATTTATTTATTTTTATTTACAATCATGGAATATGATTTCTCTTTCTTGGGGAAAATATTGGACAATGACTCTAACTAATCACTGAGTGAATGGTTAACTTGAGAAACACAAGGAGAATGGACTTACTTCACCACCAGGTAATGGGATACAGTCTCAGCTTTTATTTATTTGTTTTATTTTATAGGGCAATTAAAGATTACTATAACTTGCTAGGAAAATTCAAGATTCCTTAGAAGGGCTTCCTTCATGCACACTCTGCTCTCGCCTCACAAAATTATTATCTTTATCCCAAAATACACAGTGATGTCTTGTTGCTTTTGACTATGGTGTGCCTCAGTCCTACTTTTTAAGGTTCAACTAAAAGTCTACCTTTGTTGATGAATTATTTCAGTAGAAATAATTTTCCCATCTCAGAATCTGTAAAGTCAGCTCAATCTTTTCTTATAACATTAATTTCATTTACCTTTCAGAGTTCTTACATTTTACATGTATAAACTACAGTTTTTAGATGTTTAAAATGGGCCACATTGACATTGAATTTCCTTCTTATAAAGGTAATAATATGTTTTCTAAATTTTACTGTTAGTAGTTTGAAAAATTACCTATTAAAACTCCAGAGTTATCTTTGCTCAATTTTCTGTTTTTGTTACCATTTGTGTCCATATTCATAAATTTCTACACAATAAAAGGGAGATCAGAGGGATACACTATTTTTGTCCTTTTTATCACTCAAGATAATTACAAGAGTATATTCCTTTAGCTGTAGATGGCACATATTTTTTGACAGCTGTATGAATGTCCATCTCTAGTGTGTTTTATTTAATCAGTCTCTAAAAATTTAACAGATTTTTCTATAATTTTTAAATAAAATTAGCTTAATATAATTGTACATAAACCTTTTCACAGATTCTGTATTTTTTCTAAAGATTATTCCTATGTACAGAAGTTTGTCTTTTGAAATGTATTGTTGTTTTGCTGTCTAAAATCTTTATTCTACTCTGGATTCAAAGCATCATTGACTTTCAAACCCTCATCAACAATGACAAACAAGCATAATAGTATTTTTTAAAGAATTTTTTATTTATTTTTCAGAAAACCTCCGCACACTCATGAGTGGGTGAAGGGGCAGAGGGAAAGGTAGAGAGAAGAGAGAGACAGAATCCCCAATCAGACTCCTCTCTGAGCATAGAGCCCCATGCATGGCTCAATCCCAGGACCCTGAGATCATGCACTGAGTGAACTAAGAGTCAGACACTTAACAGACTGAGCCACCTAGGTGCCCCAGTATAATGTTATTTTAAACAATTTACATTTCTTAGTTTGTGGATTTCTTGCTCCTATAATTTAGTCTGTTTGTCTGTCTTTCTTTCTCTCTCTCTCTTTCCCTTCCTTCCTTCTTTCCATCCTTCCTCTTCCTTTTTCCTTTTTCTTTTCCTTTTCCTTTTTTCCAAATGGGTGTGAAGCCCAATGCAAAGCCCAACATAGGGCTTTAACTCACAACTCTGAGATCAAGACCTGAGCTGAGATCAAGGGTTGGACACTTAACCAACTGAGCCACCCAGACACCCCTATTTAGTAATGTTTTAATTGCTGAGGCTTTAAAAATTGCATTGGCTATTATTTATAAATTAATTTTAAATATTTTACTTCTCTTAGAAATTATAAATACTCACTTTCACTTCTTTTAATTAAAAAAAGCCCTTTATTTACTTTTCAAGGCAAACAGACTTTTTCAAATTCAGTAACAAAGCAAACAAAAATCCCATCAGTTTGGTTGTCTAATATATTTTATGTGAAACAAAATATGCTAGTTCTTGGAAGACCCAGTTCTAATGTGGTTCAATTTTTTATTCACTGTTATCAGTAACATAATAGGCAACTAAAACTATTGCTACATGAGTAAGCAAAAGAATGAATTACTGAGTGATACTTAATTATCTGATACTTGTTTTAAATATATCTCTATATATGTAGAAAAATGGAGCTAGAAATTCTTATTGACCAAGACCTTGATTGAAAATGAGAGCAACTTTGTTTATTGCATCATCTTCTAAATAAAATTTAAAAAGACAATATTGCTTGGTCTCATGTTTCAAATAAACAAGGTGATATTTTAAATTCATTGAAACCTTTACCCTTAAGAAACACTAATCACACATGAAATACTTTAGATTTTACTTATGTAAAATACTATGCTATATACCTAAGAAAAAATTTCCTTGAAGTATTTCTACTATCTGATAAAACTGCACTGACAAGTATGATATTCTGTGAATCTAACGTGTTGAAAGGCTTGTTTAAAATAGTAAGCATATGGGAACTAATATACTAAAAGGAAATGACCAGAAAGATGGTATGCCCTATGCCACTTGAAAATTTTAAAACTAGGAGAACATACAGATGGAGAATTCACAAAATTTTTAGTCATTGTTAAAATGAAGGTATTTCAAAGTCCATGGAGTCCATATAATCAAAAAATACATAAGGAAGTTAGAAATATGTGCAAAAAGGCTGGAATGGAATTCACCATACAAAAATGCAAATTCTCACATCTAGAGAAAAAAACAGTTTGAAAATAACATGATTGGATACTGAAGCAACTTAGAAATTAAGAACACTGAGTAAAATTGAAAAAAATTCAAAGTGCAAAACCAAATCTTTGCATATCTTATAGTGTAGTAATAAAACCACAGAGCTATCCATCGTGCTTAGCATACTGTTCAAAACCCTTTAAGGTGGCTTACGAAGTCAAAGCAAACTGCCTCCTGAAAACTTCTATAGCTTATCCTCTATACTTGCCTGACTTGGAATATAAAGAATGATTTTCTGAAACAGACTCTTAACTATAGAGAATAAACTGATGGCTACCAGAAGGGAGTTGGTCGGGGGATGGGTTAAATAAGTAATGAGGATTAAGGAGCACACCTATGATGAGCACAGGAATACGTATGGAAGTGTTGAGTCACTATATTGTACACCTGAAGATAATATAACACTGTATGCTAACTAACTGGAATTTCAAGAAAAACTTAAAAAAATACTAAAATTTTTCAAGACCGGTTTCTGTGACTATAAGGAAGATTAGGCTCTGCCTTGGAAGCACTAGTGGTTTAGTTTTTGTTTTTAGTAATAAACATGCTGATTAGAAACCTATGCAATTTGTTGAATAGACATATATACAGAAATATCTTTCCATATATGGAAATAGATCATTGACTGTAATGGCAAGTCAGAGAGTTCCGTGCAAGGTGCAAGGCTCTGGGGGGGTCTTCATGTCGGGTCAGGTATGCAAGGAGACTCATTCTCTTTTACCTGTTCCCTTGATATCTCCATAATGATCCCATTTTGTACTATAGCTTTAATAGAATTAAAATTTGTAATTTCCAAGATCCAAAAAAAAAAAAGAAAAATGATTTGTTGTGCAGTAGGTTAATTTTTTAATCAGGTCAGATGGTAGTATTAGTCTCTAGATAAGGATCACAAGGATAAGGTATTGTGGATCAGACGTGTTAGGATTTGTGCATGTTTGGTGTGAATTGGCATCTTGAAAAATCAAATGGTGATACCCAAGAGAAAGTTAAACATAAATGAACCCAGATCCCCTCTGGAAGTGACATGTGCTTTGGAAGTGACATAGCAGAATAAAAGCTGATATTCAGCTAGTATCTATTTGACCATACTGGCCAACTACAGATGGCCTTTTTTTCTGAACATAAGGGATTGTCTCATACCTGTTGTTAATTATTTTGAATATGTTCTTCAAATTGAATATTGTGATTGGATTTTCACAGAAAGAAATTAAGATGCAGATGGAGATAGTCTGGGTCCAAAACCAATCCCAATCTATATCCTGCTTTGCCTTAATGCACAGGAGTAAATGCAGAGACTCATACAGAAATGGAAGCCTGCTATCCTGACTGCCTGCAGCTTATGTCCTCCTGGAAGGTAAAATCTACCAGCCCTTTGTAGTTCATGTACCTAATATTTTAACTGTAATTTTCCCAAAGTGAAAGGCAGAGCTATAAAACTTTTTCAAGAGAAATTTTTTCTAAGAAAGTTATTAAAATTATTAATAATTCCTTATCCATTCATTAATTGACTGTCAAAATATTTACTTTCCAATTTCTAGACTTGGGGAAAACATTGATCAAGGTACTTAGTATTTTGCTTTAATTTATTCAGTTTAGATATGTGTATAATTTAGTAATTTGTGTCAAAACATTTCGTTTATATGCTCTGGTAGGAGGATCACTTTTTCTTCTTTATTTTTTAGATATTACCAGTTGCAATAGGTTTCCTAAAGTGATTTTTTTCCTTCCATTTCCTATTGTGTTTAAAAAGGGAGCATAATTTCTAAATGCATTTACCAGAAGCTCTTGGATCTGATATACTCATCTTTTACTAGAAATCAGCCTTCTGAAAAGAAATCATATTCACATAAGAGGTCAGAATTATTCTGTATTTTCAGGTCCAATATATGTTTTACTTCAGAACCTGATTTTTCTCACCATGTGGTTTTCATCAGTTTATTCAAAATGTTTATTTTATTCAGAATGTGTTCCAAAGATGGAATGATCAAGGTTGGAAGAAACCTCATGGCACTGTCTTGTCTTTCTCTCGATCACTAAGAACTTGAACTATAAGTTCCTAAAGGAATACTTCATTTTTAAAAATAAAATCTTTCACCCACTCACTCTCCAATTTTATCTCTCCCCAATTACATTCATTCTAAAACGTATTTGTTAAAATAGGATGGAATGGAATTCCCCACTTAATACATAGTAAATATATTTCATCATTTTTACCAGCAATCGATCTTTAAGGCAACTTCTATATATATGGATATATCAGGATCTAAATATATAAGGATTCATATCTATAGGGATATCTATAGAGATATCTATACTTATAGCTATATATATCCTATTTCAGTGTACATACCAAACTTTTTGTTGGGAGTTCCAAACAAAATATGTAGAAAGAACTTTTTCTTTTTTTGCTCTGGGGTTTTTATTTGGGTACATAGATTTGTTTTGCTGCTTCATTCTAGTTTGAAAAACTTGGACCTTGGGGCCTGGGAGTATCTTTAGAAGGCAACCTAGCAAACAGCAGAATGATATACTAGTTATCTGTTATACCGTGGTCCCAGAAGAGGGCAGGCAGAGTCATGGACTGGTGTTTTCGAGAACTTTGGCAAATTCTATTTTGTGTGTGTAATTTTATTTTATGTATTCTATATATAATGTAGAATATATATATATATATGTATATGTATAATGGATGTATGACATATTATGTATCACTGTTTCTATATGTATGCATTTACAAAGAGTAAATCCTATCTGCTGCAGGATAGGTACTAGCACCTTCACAAGAATTTCCCTCTTCCTAGGAATGATTCCCTGGGAGGTATCATAGGAGAACTCTGAAGGAGGCATGTCTCTTCAATACCCAAGCAGCTATTTGAAAAGCAGAAGGACTTAGGTCCTATTACCCAGTAGTATCATTTAATTATAATAAAATTAATTGAGCATTTGAAATATACAAAGTACATTAACACACATAACACATCTTATTTGCATTTAATCTTCACAACAACCTTGCAATAGGGATTATTATTCCCATTTCCAAGACATTACATCATCCACATTTTGGGTCAATGTTAAGAGTCTCCTGCATTCAAATGATATGAATAGCTATAACAAGTATGAAACAGTAGTGGTAGGTAAAAGACCTACCTGTTGTTTCCTAGTAAATGAAATTCTAAATGTCTAAATAGAATATCTATTGGATATTGGATAGAATATCTAATGGAACTCAAATATTTTGGAGTTAAAATTTTATGTCATTTACCTCATGTTTATTTCAATAGCCATCTAAGATCTTGACTTTCTAATTATTCTTCTGAATTTGGTGAATATAACAACTGAATCTATGATTTATCTCAGTTCTTCAAAAGGAACATTCATGTAATTAAAAGTGATAATCAGAGTTTATATTCCTGACCTCATTTTGGTCTGGCACTAAAACTAACATTAGACTATTTAAGTCTAATATTGTAAAAAATATATCCAATAGTCTAACCTAAAAATTAGAAAAAAAGTAGGCAGATGTTGCTGGTTAGAAATTAGTGCATATGAGATGATCTTTATCTGCCCAAATTATTTTTAATTCAACTATAGTATGTATAGGGAATATTAATTTTCCCTCTCCAAACATTCAATTTTTTCCCTTAAACCTATATTTCCTATTGTTTGAAAAAAATCATAGTGGATTTTTAATAAACAGTAAGTATATGATGTTAGGATTTAAAATTGTATTTGTAATCAACCTTTGGGATTAACCATAATTAATGAGAAAAGCAGACTCAAGATCTAAACCTTCTGAAAATATCTTTTCATATATCACTTTCATCACAAACATAGTAATAATTATGCTATAATTGTTAGATAACTAAACATTTATGTACATGCAATTATATTGTAATTTTGTTAAAGATGTTTACACCAAATATGGAAAGGTATTACTGTGCAATTAGATAATTTCTTTACTTCTATATTACATATTTACATAATTAGTAAATTGTCTGCACAGAAATTACCACACAAACTGTGTATTTATAAAATATTTTATAGTAAACTATGTAGTTGATATAAAGGATGTTATTATAACAGGATAATTTAGAAAAGTTTTACTTAAAATAATACATACTTTTTCTAAGAAATTCTGCTGTAGGAACAATTTGTGTTCTTGACACCTCTCATTTGCTTACAGATTACCCATCTGCAAATGGAGTAGATTCTAGTCATCTATAAGGTAAATATTCTAAAAATTTCAAGACTCTACAATTATATAAAAAGTGCTCCATAACATTTAATTCACCAATAAAATGCAGTGAAATAAATCTGAAAGATGAAAGCGACCTCTGTAGACCCTTAATAATTTTATAAACACAGGACTGAAGTCATTTATAAACTACATAAATATATTCAGAATGAACCCTCACCAAAACCGTTTCCTATATCTTTTAAAATTTTAATAGTTCATATGAATTATTCATACCTAGATGAACCATTGCCAAATTAGATATTCCTATTTTGCTTTACATATTTGATCTATATTTGCTAGCTAAGAACCATCATTTTCTGGGTCTTAATTCAATAAAAATTACAGGTGCTTACTGTGGGCCAGGCACTGTTCTAGGCTCTGTGGCTCACTGTGCTTATTTGTCCTCACAGAGCTTACATTCATTTGTTCCTTCTTTCTGCTACAATCACTAGCAGTTTGTTTTGTGTTTTGTTTACAATAAAATTCAAACATCTTGCCATGTCCTATAATGTCTTACATATTCTATCTGCCTCTTCCAGCTTCATCTTTCCTACTCCCTCTGTGCAATCCTCCCCATAATAGCAGCCTCCTTTCTATCCCCCCAACACAAACAGACACACTTAATGTCTTTCACCTCTGGTTTCTCTGCCTAGAGTTTTCTTTTGAAACTTTTTCATGGCTAGGTTCATAATGCCATTCAAGTCTCAACTCAAATGTCACATCTCCATAGAGATCCTATGTGACTATAAAGTTCCTGTCTTTCTTTCCCATTAAATTATCTGCCCTTTACTCAGCGTTTAACACAATTATGTACCTGTTTCTGTCTCTCTGCCATGCAAGGATGGAAGCTGGAGAAAATAGGAAGTATAGTAAACATTTAAGAAACAATTGTTTGATTCATGAAGAAAAATACAGAAATCAAGTAGGGGGGAAAAAGTTTCCATAATCTTTTTTTTTTTGAGAAATGCTGCTCTTTATACCTTGGAAAGTCATAATACAGATTAGCATATAAAAGGTTCTGTATATTTTCTCATAAAGAAATCTATTTTATTTGTTTGACCTAGAGTTTCTGAAACTTTAGCTTCAACTCTCAAGCTTTTTGAATCTGAAACCTTTGTTTTATTTGTTATTTATTTATTTGTTTATTTATTTTTCAAATATTTTATCTATCCATTTGACAGACAGAGATCACAAGTAGGTAGAGAGGCAGGCAGATAGAGAGAAGGGGAAGCAGGCTCCCTGCTGATCAGAGATCCCAATGCAGGGCTCAATCCCAAGACCCTGAGATCATGACATGAGCCAAAGGCAGAGGCTTTAACCCACTGAACCACCCAGGTGCCCCTGTTTTATTTGTTTTTTAAATAGTATCTACTAACATCTCTCTTAACTCAATTGTTCTCTGGAACACTTGATGGCAAAAATTAGTCTTTCCTTATTCCACTGAGATTTTCATAATTCAGACTATAATTTAAATAAGCATTCTCACAAATATATGAAAAGTTTATAGGATGGAAAGGGTCAGAATTTGTTTTCTGAGTGAACCAAGTTCAGTTCAAAAAGAAAAAAGCATTTTGCCATCAGCTTTCTTGCCAATGGTTGACAGTTGATGGAATAGTGCATGGAGTAATATGTTTTCCTTTTGCTTTCTAAATTTATATTAAGCCCATAGCAGTTCTGCAGCAAATTTAATGATGTTGTGGGAAAAATGTCTAATATATAATATTTTATTATAAAAATACCAAAACATTAAGGCTATACTCTATCTGCTTCCATGTTTGACAGCATGGGGAAAAAGCACCACACTTGTAGGGAGGGATGCAGAATGTTTTCAGAAATGAAAGTGAAAACCTGAACTGAATAGACATTCTCCCTAGTGCTAAACTCTGTGAGTTGTTTTTTTTTTTTTACTGTGTTTTGTGTTTGACCAAACATAGTTTTTCATGTTCAAATTTCGGGCAAGTTTAGCCTGTTCTGGCATAATGATTAAGTCATAATTTCTCTTGCCATTTCTAAAATAATACATGAAAAGATATTTTTGAAATGGTATGTTGAAATATATTTATGAAAGAGTTTTAAATTTTTAATGAAAGACTTTCAAATTTTTAATGAAAAGAGATGCAGCTTTCAAGGATTTGAAAGCCTTTTTAAGGGTCATATTTTTATCTACTCTTCCATTTTGCAAGGATTATGTGTCAATAAACTTCCCTTAAAATATTACTCTAAAAATGAATCTTAAGTGAAATAAACTCCGCCTTAGAGTTTATATTTTATAGCATGCTTATCAACTATTTATTTTCAAGACTTTAAAAGAAAAATAATGTCTATCTCTACTGAATCCAGATTAAGTTGAACTTCAAGCTACCTGAATTATTATCAGTTTAGAAAAGCAGGTTTAAAAATAGATTGTGTCCATTGAGTACATGTCGCACAAATAGTGCTCCCTTTCTAAAATGGGTTTTAGGGGATTGCCTGGGTGTCTCAGTCAGTTAGATGTCTGCCTTCAACTCAGGTCATGATCCCAGGGTCCTGGGATCAAGCCCCACATCAGGCTCCTTGTTTCTCCCTCTGCCTGCCTCTCCCCCATATTGTGCTCTCTCTCTCTCTCTCTCTCTCTCTCTTATTTCTGACAAATAAATGAAATCTTAAAAAATACATAAAATAGGTTTTAGGTCAGTCTCAATAACCCATGTGAGCTGGTAGACTTTTTTTTTTCTTTAACCAGATTATCTGGGCTTTAATTAATCTGGTGGCCTTTTTAAGAAACATTGAAAAGGTCAAGGGATTGTCTAAGATTATTTATTTCCAAGCTCAATCCGACAGCTACGAATAACATTAAAGTGCATTCACAACGATGGGTTTTATCTAAAACTGCTATGGGGTTCAAGTTGCATATAAGCTATAAGAATTTATTGATTATATACCCTTTGTAGATATTCATATTCTTTTCTTGAACTCTTATTTTACATCCAACCCCACTTTAAGCACTTCGTGTATGTTCTAATTCTCACAACTCTGAGGCAGACACTATACTATCTCTATTTACAGACTCAGAATTCAAAAGCTGCTCTACAGAGACATAACTGCTTACTCACAATGTGTATTGAGGACTGCAAGTGTAGGCTTTGAAATAATGTAGAAAGAACTGGTACTTGAAATCAGAAAAATGGGTAAATGCCATGGAGGGAATTATTAAAGGGAAGGATCAGGAAGCAACTGCAAAACTAAGCTTTTTATTTCGGAACAATGGCATTTGATATGAAAGGGTAAGACAAAGATCCTTTTTAGAGACAAAAACAGAAGGGTCTTGCAGAGCAAAGTGATCGAATTTTTTTTTTTATTTCTTTTCAATGTAACAGAATTCATTGTTTATGCACCACACCCAGTGCTCCATGAAATACGTGCCCTCCATAATACCTACCACCTGGCTCCCCCAACCTCCCACCCCCTGCCCCTTCAAAACCCTCAGTTTGTTTTTCAGAGTCCATAGTCTCTCATGGTTCATCTCCCCCTCCAATTTCTCTCAACTCCCTTCTCTTCTCCATCTCCCCATGTCCTCCATGGTATTTCTTATGCTCCACAAATAAGTGAAACCATATGATAAATGACTCTCTCTGCTTGACTTATTTCACTCAGCATAATCTCTTCCAGTCCTGTCCATGTTGATACAAAAGTTGGGTATTCATCCTTTCTGATGGAGGCATAATACTCCATAGTGTATATGGACCACATCTTCCTTATCCATTTGTCCGTTGAAGGGCATCTTGGTTCTTTCCACAGTTTGGCAACCGTGGCCATTGCTGCTATAAACATTGGGGTACAGATGGCCCTTCTCTTCATTACATCTGTATCTTTTGGGTAAATACCCAGAAGTGCAATTGCAGGGTCATAGGGAAGCTCTATTTTTAATTTCTTAAGGAATCTCCACACTGTTCTCCAGAGTGACTGCACCAACTTGCATTCCCACCAACAGTGTAAGAGGTTTCCCCTTTCTCCACATCCTCTCCAACACACGTTGTTTCCTGTCTTGCTAATTTTGGCCATTCTAACTGGTGTAAGGTGGTAGCTCAATGTAGTTTTAATTTGAATCTCCCTGATGGCTAGTGATGATGAACATTTTTTCATGTGTCTGATAGCCATTTGTATGTCTTCATTGGAGAAGTGTCTGTTCATGTCTTCTGCCCATTTGTTGACATGATTATTTGCTTTGCGTGTGTTGAGTTTGAGAAGTTATTTATGGATCCTGGATATCAACCTTTTGTCTGTACTGTCATTTGCAAATATCTTCTCCCAGTCTGTGGGTTGCCTCTTTGTTTTGTTGACTGTTTCCTTGGCTGTGCAGAAGCTTTTGATCTTGATGAAGTCCCAAAAGTTCATTTTCGCTTTTGTTTCCTTTGCCTTTGGAGACATATCTTGAAAGAAGTTGCTGTGGCTGATATCAAAGAGGTTACTGCCTATGTTCTCCTCTAGGATTCTGATGGATTCCTGTCTCACGTTGAGGTCTTTTATCCATTTTGAGTTTATTTTTGTATACGGTTTAAGAGACTGGTCGAGTCTCATTCTTCTACAAATAGCTGTCCAATTTTCCCAGCACCATTTATTGAAGAGACTGTCTTTTTTCCACTGTATATTTTTTCCTGCTTTGTGAAGGTTATTTGACCATAGAGTTGAGGGTCCATATCTGGGCTCTCTACTCTGTTCCACTGGTCTATGTGTCTGTTTTGATGCCAGTACCATGCTGTCTTGGTGATCACAGCTTTGTAGTAAAGCTTTAAATCAGGTAACGTGATGACCCCAGTTTTGTGTTTGTTTTTCAACATTTCCTTACCGATTCGGGGTCTCTTCTGATTCCATACAAATTTTAGGATTATTTGTTCCAGCTCTTTGAAAAATACCAGTGGAATTTTGACCGGAATGGCATTAAAAGTATAGATTGCTCTAAGCAGTATAGACATTTTAACAATGTTTATTCTTCCGATCCAAGAGCATGGAATGGTCTTCCATCTTTTTGTGTCTTCTTCAATTTCTCTTGAGTGTTCTGTAGTTCCTCGAGTACAGATCCTTTACCTCTTTGGTTAGGTTTATTCCCAGGTATCTTATGGTTCTTGGTGCTATAGTAAATGGAATCGATTCTCTAATTTCCCTTTCTATACTTTCATTATTAGTGTATAAGAAAGCAACTGATTTCTGTACACTGACTTTGTATCCTGCCACATTACTGAATTGCTGTATGAGATCTAGTAGTTTGGGGGTGGAGTCTTTTGGGTTTTCCATATAAAGTAAAGTGATGGAATTTTTAAGGCTGGTGGACAACAGTGTTAAGGGAGGTATTATTAAGGCCAGAGTTTTCCTAATTGGTCAGTCTGTATTCCTGAGCTAAGAAGCACCTGAGATACTACTAGCTCAGTCACATCCTGTTTAGCTGAGAAACTGAGACCTAGGGAATAATTGGGTGACAATCATTTTCTGAACGATCATTGAGCCCCTAATGTATTCTAAGAAGTTGGTTAGCTGTTTTCTCATAAAGACACTTGGCCCTTCTCTTAGGGGACTCAGTGTTCAGAATGGGAGACAAATGAGTCATTATGTACAATGTGATAGATATTGTAAGAGGGTTATGTTCAAGAATCAGAGCTTGTAGGTCAATGCTATTTCAGTGGAACTTAGTAGGGCAAAATCCAGAATTGTTTTTCAGAGAATGTGATAACAGAAATGTGCTCTGAAGACTGAGTAGGAGAAGCAGACCACAGAATGAAGGAAGAACATTACAGGCTGAGCGATGAAGTATGTGCAAAAGCATGGGACATGAACTAATTCAGTGTTTATGGAAGGCTACATAATATTAGGATGGGCTAACATAAAAAAATTATTTCCCATGATTTCCTGATTAATTTTTGTGTTTCACATCTATTAGTGTCATGTAGGCATATAAAAAATGTAGCTTTTAATGTAGTATCATCTCTGACATCTCTAGTTTTCTAACTGACAATTAGAGGAGTTTATTAGTACTTAATACATTTTTCTTTCTAATAATAAACAGCTTGTGCTATGTCTCTACCTGTAGGTGTAACTGATGCACTTTTGTCATAGAGTATATAGTAAATCATATTTACCCTTTTGTATTTACTAGTATTTTGACAATTAACTATAATTCCAAATAGGTTCTCAATCCATTAAGTTCAAGATGACAAACACAACCATCCATAGTTGCCAAGCAAGAAAATTCTCTAGGTTAAGATGGCAGGATGCCAAGTGCAGGTGCATCCTACGTGTGGTTGGTGGAGCTGAGGAAACAGGAGGAGACACAGCCTCAAGGGGAGCCTATTGCTACCATGGAGGAAAGTGAAAGTAGTTCAGATTAAAAGCATTTTTATTCTGAAATATCTTTTAAATGCTCTTACTGATCAGTGTAATAAGTCTAATTTAAGTCTAACATTAAGCTGCCTTTCATTCTTATATTTTTCCATTCAAGTAAATTATTTTTTTTAAGATTTTATTTACTTGAGAGAGAGAGAGAGAATGAGAGAAAGAGAGAGAGAACATGAGAAGGGGGAGGGTCAGAGGGAGAAGCAGACTCCCTGTCAAGCAGGAAGCCCAATGGGGGTCTTGATCCCAGGATCAAGCCAGGATCATGATCTGAGCCTAAGGCAGTCATTTAACCAACTGAGCCACCCAGGCACCCTTTGAGTAAATTATTTATGGAAACTTTATGATAGGGAATATTTATGTCTATATTCTGTATTTCTATAGAAATTTTCTATTTCTATATTTCTTTTGATATACTATTTGCTTTGATTTTATTATCTTTTCTAAATTTACTCTATAATCCCTTGTATATATTAATTTGTTTTGAAAAGAGAATTAAATGCAAAACATGCAGTTCTAATAGTTTTAACTTGAGTAGTCTGTGGTAAGAAAAAGCAGTTTAAATGTTCACTGAGGACATCATGGAACAATACAGAACACTGAAACTTAATCTACAAACACGACATCTCTTAGGAGAGACACAAAAACTATGCTTTGTGAAGAGAGTCATACAAAAATCTAGCAAAATAACTGATGTGCAAGGAAACATTTCCACTTTGGCATTAAAAATATTTAAGCATTTTCAAGCCTACCAACTTAAGTTTTAGGAAGGCTATATGAGACAGACACCTCATCCCCACTCCCACAAATCTGGTGATATTGTGATTTATTATCAGGTGGACAAAGAGTTAATAGCAACACAGCTTTAAAACCCTGAGCTAATGCATATAAATTACCTGGTTCTTTCAATCTGTAGTGCTACTTTAGTTCAGTATGTTATCAGAAAAGCACTTAAGATACATAAAACTATACCAGAAAATATTATAATGCAATTATAATCAATGTGTATGCCATTTAGAAGAGAGATTAACCATTTGTTTGTGTGTGTGTGTGTGTGTGTGTGTGTGTAGGGGTGGATGTACATACACATTTGTAAATATGAAAATATTCACACTGCCAATATACTAATATTGGTTCAGGAATAGTGAGAACCAAACAATCCTCTAACTAAGGCTTTATGGATCATTCAACCACAGCAATCACACTGATAGATCTTTCAATCTGGTATCATCATCTCTTAGACTTCACTATTTTACTTCTCCATAGCAATCATGACTGTTAGGGTCCGTAATCAAAGGAGTGAGACTGATACAAAGCGAAGGTCAAACAAAGCTTTATTTTGCGCCAAGCATCGAGAATCAAACTGACCAGTCAGGGCCGTCTCTTGCAAAGAGGTGATTCCCTCCCAGCCTCACAGACTTACTTTTATAGAGGTAGTTTAGCTGGGCTATACGCAGGTGGCCAATGAGATTGCAATACACAGAGAAAACTGCACAATCATGTTAGGTCACACACGGGAGGCCAATTGAATTACAATTCACTCTAGTAGATATATGCATGCCCCACTGATTGGATGTCTCTACCTGGCCTGACCCGCCCTTGTATCTGGGCTCTGCAAATAAGTTCCTCTGGTACTCTGCAAATAAGTTCTCTCTGGGAGGGGCAGGGTCAATCTAAGTTTACTGCATAAACAACAAAATGGTTCCCTCTGACTAAACAGGCCCTTACAATGACCTCCTGGGGAAATGACTTTAAATATATTTTTGTTAGAGATTTGATATAATTTTTCCAGGGTAAGGCCATTAAGAAATTTATCTTATTTCCTTTAATATAACACTTTTCACTATCCAACAGAATCACAGGGGAAAAAATAGTTTCTGACTCCAATTAACCTCATACAAGCTAAGATAATAATGGTCTTTTTTACCATGCTTTCACATTTCTTCTCTTTGCCCTGACTGGTGTATAGCCTGGCTCCCTTGCATCAAATTTAAACAAGAGATATTTCTATTCATTCATGAATTAATCTAGTCAATAAGACTATGTTTTCTAAACATATGTATTTCTTTTTAATAAAAACATTTTGTGTCTCTTCATAATAATAATTTAAAGATGTAGACTGTGTTCATAACTTATATATACATTGTACATTTTGAAAATGCTTCTATCAAAAAATTACAAACAAATAAAACCAGCCATCAAACAAAATGTCATTCCTTATTTCCTACAACCATCATCAGTGATCTCTGACCTCACATTCACCTTCTCCATTCCTTGTCTCCCCTGCACACCCAGGCTTCCCTTCTGCTTCCCACACCTTGAATATAGTATTCCCAAAGACTCCAACCTGACTTGTTTGTCTCCCCCTTCTGCATGACTTCTCTGACAATATTTTCTCTTATTGTGATGTCAGCAATTGTTTCAAATTATGTCTCTTGCCTCACCTTCTCCCCTAGCACTCACCTCAATGGCTTCCTCTTAGAAGTACTTATTTGAAGGTTAAGTTATCAGCTCAGTGTGGCCAGCAAATTCCTTAACCTCTATTCCCAACCCCCTCCTCTGACTGATCTAAATTCTGTCCATGGCATTGTCTAATTCCCAATGGCTCTGCCACAGTTTTCAATCTGTGTTCTGAGTAAACACAGAGCTCTCAGTGGTGCCTGAGAAATCCAGGATGCTGTTCATTGTGTGGGGCTCTGGCTCCCACCCCCTCCTCTCTTTCAACCAGAGTGGCTGCTTTCATTTCTTTGATACATAGGTTTTCTGGATAAGATTTTGTCTGTCACTAAACAAGCAGGTGAACAAACAAGCAAACATGAAAACCACTGACAAACATGAAAAATCTTGAAGCCTTTCTTAATCATTCATTAACGACACAACTTCCCTCCCATTAACAATCAACACTTCAATGCTTTTAAATCCATATTTTCTTCTCCTGGGAAATTTGAAGTGTCTCCCAATGCCAGATAATACATTTGCCATACATTAATGGATTCCCTGAATATATTTGGTCTTTGAGGATGGTTGTAACCTGTCTCCAGCCTTAGCTTATCCAAAACCTATCCCTATGCAAATGCTATTCTGTTTTATCTCTTCTCTTCAGAAATTTCCCCCACCATAAATTACCTCTATCACCCAACATTCCATGTGATAATTCTATCCATTCTTCAAGTGGTAGCACAAAGAATCCTTCCATGGAACTCCAGGCAAAAATAACATCTTTCCTCTTAGAACTTCTACAGCACTTTTTTCCCTTTCTCTATTTCACAAATTCCATTTTATGCTGAATTATAAATATTAATGAACATGACTTTTGATTTCTGCTACTCTCCTGGGTCAAGGGGATCTATTTTGTTTTTGTAAAAAAATTTAAAGAATGTTGAATAAATCAATCTATTTCTTTTAATTCCTTTATTTTTCAGACAAAAAGCAAAGCACATAAGTGTAATAAGTTTATTTGCCTGCTTTTTAAAGTCAGTTGGTGTGAGGAAGAGGAGAACTCATGTTTATTAATTCTCCATTCTCATTGTAAGAAATACTTTTAGATATTCCCTGTGATATGTACCTCAATTCTTCACTAATATGTTTCTAACAAATTTAGTGTGAACCAGCTGGCAAGACTCCAAAAGAGGAAATTCCAGCAGGCCATTGGAGTTTTACAATTCAACTTCATAATGGCTTATTTATCGAGTAAGTTTTAATCAGAAACCAGCTATAGATTTAGCCACCAAAAGGTCCTTCCTGCAGAGTTTCTAATAAGGTCATCAAAATCCATCTGTGGAAGAAAAGTGTTTTATCTCCTCAATGTCTGTTGAGTTGAGTTGGCTTTATTGAAAATTACACTTTAGTCTCTCCTCGATCTGCAGAAAGCAAGATCTCATCACCAGGCTTACCACAAAAAAGAATATATATTTCTGAAAGTACCCCCTCAATTGAAGTCTCTGATTTGGCTATCATTTTCAAAATGAACTGTATATACTTAGGATGAGCTCAGGTTTTTTTTCTGTTTTCTAATTTCAATGCCAAATACACTTCCCTAGGGGTGCACTGTTCTCACAATTAGGATACGATAGCATAAAACAGTGATTGCTAATACAGGTTAATGATCAGATTAACCAAGGTGACTTTTCCAAATATATATTTCAAAGCTCTAAGGCCAGGTTTGCTATATCAGAACTCCCAGAGGATGTAACTTACAAACACACACATTCATATGCTTTATATATGTTTTAAGTTTACATATGTGTGTATGTACATATATATGTGTGTGTATATGTGTATATAGGCTAGGATATTTTTAGGATATATAGATCTTTAAAATGCACCCCCCCCACCTCCCAGAGTTTCTGAACATAAACTAGATTTAGCAAACATAGATAAGAACTTATTCTGTGCTCCTCTAGAGAACAAAACTAGACAGGTTGTTACATGTTGATAGATTAAGCTTAAACTTTAGAGAAAAAACAGTAAGAAAACTTTTTAGTAGTAAGGTAATGAAGTAGACTCTATTTTCCCTACACACTGGCAAAATACACCATTAAGATTACTGGAATTGTTTAATGAGTGTTTCGAGAACAGTCCTCTAGATTGTCTATAGTAAAAAAAAAAATCTTGATTATAGGATTCTATGATTTTAATCAAGGCATTATAATTATGGATATTAGCTATTATTGAAAGACTATCAACTAACACTTTATTTTGCAAATCTATTCACTAACATATATTATCAAAAATTTATTTTTCCTCAAATAGATTTTCAATATAAATTTCTAAAGATTTATGTCCTAAAACATAAGAATTCTAGGTAATGAGTTTTCAAAGTAAAAACTGGATATGCTATGGGAAATTACTTGTATAAAGTACTATTTTGCTCATTTGTTTACATGACAAATATTTATTTATTGCTTTTAGATAGCAGACTCTAAGCTGGGCACTGGGAATACAAAGAAAGATAAATTTTTTTTGTGGCTTTAGGGGCCTTCAGATTAACATATTTGTATTCATCTTTTAAATTTTTTCTTCACAATATGGTTTTTTATTTATATGTTAGTAATTTTTTCAGTTTATCTTATGGCAGCCATATCCCAAACTTTTTCCTTTGAAAGAAGGATATGAACTGTAATAAAATATTTTAGAGGGTTATAGATTATAAAATAAAATACTTAGCATATAAATTTCTATATTTAATTGTTAATTCATTATTTGTGCTACTCAAGCAGACGGTGTGGTAATTTGCCTATAAAAAATATGTTGATCAATTTTGTGAAAAAGCCTGGCATACAATTTGTTCAAATTTTATGACACTATAAACTGACTTCAGATAAAAAAAAATCAGTTGAGGGATAAATGTGATAAGCATGAATAACTGACAAAGACTGCCTCCCATCATGTAAGAACAGTAAAAGTAGAGAGAATATCAAGGCTGCTAAAGAGCCCTGCATTAGAGTGGTCTTTAGGAAAATCATTAAGAAAAACACACAGTAGTTTTCAGTCTTATTTGGAGTTAAAAAAACAGGGATGGTACATTTCCATGTGATTGGAGTTGATGGTATAATATTAACTAGTGAAAACCTCAGCCCATCATCTTTGTTCCTATTGAGTTTCTCATTCAGAGCAACGTCAAATAAATTTTATCTATTACCATTAAGAGAGTTTAGTGTAGGGGCGCCTGGGTGGCTCAGTGGGCTGGGGCCTCTGCCTTCGGCTCAGGCCCCGAGTCAGGCTCTCTGCTCAGTGGGGAGCCTGCTTTCTCCTCTCCCTCTCTCTCTCTCTGCCTGCCTCTCTGCCTACTTGTGATCTCTCTCTCCATGTCAAATAAATAAATAAAATCTTTTAAAAAAAGAGAGAGAGTTTAGTGTCCATTGTTTATATTGAGTAATGGTCAGAATCCAAAATAGCCTGGATGGAATGAAATGGTAGGTGAAAATTAGTGGAACTGGATAGAGAGTCCTGAAATCTGTTTTAAAAATCACCTGTGTTGGGGCACCTGAGTGGCTCAGTCATTAAGTGTCTGTTTTCTGCTCAGGTCATGATCCCAGGGTCCTGGAATGGAGTCCCCCATGGGGCTCCCTGCTCAGCGGGGAGCTTGCTTCTCCCTGGCCCACTCCCCCTGTTTGTGTTCCCTTTCTCGCTGTGTCTATGTCAAATAAATAAATAAAATCTTTTAAAAAATCTTTAAAAAAATCTTAAACAGAATCACCTGTGAATGCTGGCTCATATTTAGTTGGCTTGTACAGATGTGGCTCCACCAGTCATTTATAGCAGGCTGTTGGTTCATGGGTCAGGCATCTGTTTTCATTGAGCAGTGACTGACTTCCCCAGTGTTTAATATTTTGACTATCTCCTCTGCAGGGAAGTATAAATGAGAATTGTTAGTTGCTATAAAATTATGGGTTTTCTCTGGAATTAACATACCCCTTTTCTTTCAAGAGCTCTAAAAGCATAGGGTACAAGCAATAAATATACTAGCAGAGCAAATGGAAGTGATTTAGGGTATTTTTTTGTCTTCAAATTTGCTGTGACTGACGGTTTGATAAGGATTCTAAAAAGGGTCATGTGATTCCAGGGTTCTGTATAGAATTTGGAACAAAAGAGACAATAGTTCAATCATACTTCTATATGTATTTTCACCAGCTTACACAGAATCTGCAGTATTTTTATAGGTGTCTTCTACTGGCACATTGCTGGGAGGGGCTACTAGCAATGACTTCAGAGTATTCAGGAAGGAGAAACAAGGACTCTTCCCTCTGGGGAAAAGAGTTAGAGAAAGAGGAGAGTTAGAGAAATAAAATTGAAATATATAAGATAAAATCTTCCTCAGTGAAGTGGATGTAAGAAAGGCCTAGTATACAATAGAAAGTGTGAAATTTGAGGGAAGAAGGTGAGTTCTTTTTTTTCTTTAAAGATTTTATTCATTCACCTGACAGACAGAGATCACAAGTAGACAGAGAGGCAGGCAGAGAGAGCAGGGGAAGCAGGCTCCCTGACAAGCAGGGAGCCTTATACGGGGCTTGATCCCAGGATCCTGATCATGACCCGAGCTGAAGGCAGAGGCCTAACTCACTGAGCCACCCAGGTGCCCCAGGAGAAGGTGAGTTCTTAATCACAGATACAATTCAATGGGAACACTAGATGAACAGCAATTGGAGGTGATGAGAAAAAGCTGTGTTAAGAGCTGAACTCACCAGTTATTCAAACCTGAGATTATTTTGTTCTCTGATTGATTAAAGCAGTTGTTCTCAACTGGGGATAATTTTGCACTTCTAGGGGACATTTGGAAATGTCAGAATACACTTTTTTTTGGTCACAACTAGGGTGGTTTCAGTGGTGTCTAGTGGATACAGACCAGGGATGCTATTAAACTTCCTACAACCCACAGAATAGTCTTCTACAACAAAGAATTATCCAGTCCTAAATGTCAATATGGCCAGACTGGAAAATACTAGGCTAAATTAATAGAAAACTGTTTGCACTGGGTGAAGTATAACATATTCCATGTTCATGGGATACTTAAGTCTCGGAAATAACTGCATTGGTTAAAAAAAAAAAAGATACGCTCTCAATTTACTATTTTTTAAAAAGATGTAGTTATTTATTTTAGAGAGAGAGAAAAAGAGAGAGAGTGCATGCATGCAAGAATGGGGAGAGGGGCAGTGGGAGAGAGAGCCAGAGAGAATCCCAAGTGGACTCCTGCTGACTATGGAGCCCTACTTGCTTCTGGACCCCACTACAAGAGACCACCACTTGAGACCTTGACCCAAGAACATGACCTCAGCTGAAACCAAGAGTCCAATGTTCAACCAACTGAGCCACCCAGGTGCTTCTCAATTTACTATTTTTTTAAAAGACTTTATTTATTTGACAGAGAAAGATCACAAGTAGGCAAAGAAGCAGGCGGGGTGGGGGGAAGCAGGCTCCCCACTGAGCAGAGAGCCCGATGCAGGGCTCGATCCCAGAACCCTGGGATCATGATCTGAGCTGAAGGCAGAGGCTTAACCCACTGAACCACCCAGGCGCCCCTCAATTTACTATTTTTACAAGACAGTATTCTATGTTTTCCACATTTTCATACAAACTAATTTGTACTCAAGTTCTGGGGTTCACTTTTTATCATTTTTCCTCCTTTATACCTTACTTGACATGAATTCCTTTTGTTTCCTGGCTGTTTTGTTTTGTCATTTTGTTTAACTATCATTTCTACAACTGAATTAAGAATTTTCCTATTCTACCTCCTATACTGACAGCAATACTTTGCTTTTCCCAAAATTCTGGCCAAATTCCAACTGAGTAATTATATTTCACCTTTCAGAATTTGTCATGTGGTTTCTGTTTCTGAAATATGCGTAATTTTCTTGCATGCTTCAAGTATGTAATCTTTAGTTATGGCAACATTTCAGGCAACAGGATAAAAAGGGAAGACCAATGCTTATGTGGTGTATATACTCCTACCATTTTTTCTTCTAATTTCTGCAGCTTTGGGGGTTCTTGAAAAAGAATGGGTATTGATAGCAGAGATTCACCATTTCTATATGTGACTCTGTTTTCCTTACTGACCATATTCTGGTGTTATTTAACCAGAAAGAGCAACATCAATTTAATTTAACAAAGAAATATAGAGATTTTTATGTGACAGACATTGTTACAGGTGCTTTAAAAACATTAACTTAAAAAAACATTAACTTATTTAATTTTTATAACAACACATGAGGTATGGGTGTTATTGTTATCTCATTTTACCAACAAGGAAATAAAGGCAAGAAGAAACTAAAAAGCTTGTTTGAAGCCATTCAACTAATAAATGTCAGAGCTAAATTTCAACCAAGGTAGTCTGGCTCCACAGTTCACACTTTGAAATACTAAGCTGGGCTATCTCTCCCAGTTTTATATTATATATGATATACTTGCATATATACAGACATGCATACACATATATGCACATTAATGTACATAAAATACTTAAGACAGAGTTGTTCAAACTATGTGCTATAATTCTTTGCTTATATGCATAGCAGTCTTAGGTGATAGGTACACTTATTTACCTTTTTGGAGTTGAGCACTTAAATAACTTGCCTCAAATCACACAACTAATCAGAGCGGAAGAAATATGATGTGGACCCAGGAAGTTTGGCTTTAGTCCGAATATGGAACACTACAGCTCCCTATTAAGAAGCTGTTAAATGACTTCCCCACATCAAGTGATTTTTTTTAGTATAAAATTTAACTGGATATTGTTCTTAGCCATGGCAAATTGTTTTTTAGCTTGCTATTCCATTTCCAATAGTGAGTATGAAAGAGGTATACAGGTGGGTTTCTTAGCCTCATATAATGTATATACCATTCTTATGTTAGCTGTGTTTTTCTTTTCTGGACATTATTCAAACCCTTCTAAATTTCAGGTAAAATTCTAGCAATGCAAATATATCTGAAAAATACGTTTAAAATCATCCTGCTGTGTTAGCCGTGGTTTCTTTTTCTTGTTATGCCCTCAGTGTTATCTCTCCAAATGCTGCTTATGCAAAAAATGAAGGTCTTATTTCTAATAATTAAGAACTGAAATAATGTTTTAACTTTTTCATACAACGATGTTTGCTGTGATGTTTTTTATAATATCTACTGTTGGAAAAATAAAACTCAATGTCAACAAAAAAATGTAATTATTAAGTCAATTACAGTATACCAGTAGGATGGATTAGACTGCTGCTCTTAACATATTTAGAAAAAAAATATGTTGTGTAATGGGAAACACTTTTATTATGTTAACACATAAAAAGATAAGATACAGTATCTACCCTTTAAAAATAAGCATAGCAGAAGGGGGCACCTGGGTGGCTCAGCTGGTTAAGCGACTGCCTTCAGCTCAGTTCATGATCCTGGAGTCCTAGGATCGAGTTCCACATCAGGCTCCCAGCTCCACGGGGAGTCTGCTTCTCCCTCTGATCTTCTCACCTTTCATGCTCTCTCTCACTGTCTCTCTCTTAAATAAATAAATAAAATCTTAAAAAAAAATAAGCATAGCAGAAAAGATTAAAAGAAAATACATTAAAATATACTTTCTAAATATTTACTGGAAACTAGGTATTTTTCACTTTAAAACTTAATGCTTAGTATTCAGGACTGAAACATTTTCTCTTTAGATGATTAAGTCTTGAGATTAATACTGATTTTTTAAAATCATTAGAAGCCATTTATTTGACTATTTAGGCATGAAATCTGTTCTGTTTTCCAAATGTATTCACTTTCATATAAAATAATGAGAAGGAAACATTTCAATTCATTGAAATTTATTGAGAAATTGATGTATGCGAAGACCCTGTAGGGGATATTCAAGGTAAAAATAATGGTAAGTTATGGTCTCTGCTCTCTAGGAACTCATAGGCAGGTATAAATGCTTCCAACACTCAATAGATTGTGAGAGTTCTATGGAAGAGATACACATAAAAACATATGGGAACTTGGGTAAGCATAGTTCTGGGCTGTGGGGAATTGAGGAAGTATGCCATCCAAGCAGAATTTTGACTGAGGATGAGGATCTCACAAACAGAGGGGGATTTTTAAAAGTAATACGTTGTCTAATTTGTAGTTTCAAAGTTTTGTATACCAAACCCCAAATAGCCATTTTTCAATATCAACTCCACATAACTCTTCTAACATCTTGGCATCTTCTTATTTTGCTATACAGCTCTCTTTTGAAACAGCACTGTCTTTTGTTCCTCTACTTTTCATGTAAGTCTAAGTGACAGGATATGAGCATAAGCTTCATATTCATGAGCTATTCATTCTTCAAGCCTCATTATTTTCTAATCTTGAGTTACTATTTACTACTGAAGGGCCCAAAAGCTGAAGGGGTTCCTAAGTAATAATAATTTGTTTTTCATAAAACATCCATCAGTGTTATTACTAATTTCCAGTGATCTTTGTTGTAAATCAGTAATCACAATAAGTGGAAAGTTCATTTTGCTATACCTCCAAATAAGATTAAGTTCAAAATTACATTTAAAAAAAATACCACTTATACAGAAGCAACTGATAATAATAAAATGTTTACTGATTGACTGAAGTAAAGAACTAAAAGGAATGCCTTTTGGATCTGGACTTGAGCTGTATTTTTCAACTGATTCCCTAAACACCCTTCCCTTAGAAATCCTCCTTAAGCATTTCCACTTAAATTGGTCTTTGACAGCATAGTTATTGGGAGGAGAAAAGTTCTTAATTTTTCTTCCTATAAGTTATGTCTAAAAAAGGTCCCCTTGAAGATGAAATCAGAGAGTGGAATGAACTGCTTAGGTTATTGATACCTGCCAGCACCTAAATCTCAGAGCAGCATACCCTAAATCTTCAAAGGCTCCACTGACATTTTCATGCCATTTTTATTTCACCCAGACCAAATCTGAAAGTATTTCAAGAGCAAATGCAGGCTCGTCATATTCCTATTTCTCTCAAAAAATACCACGGAATTGGAACAGTAATTCACACAACCCTCTCTCAAAGTGTTTAAAACTTAAGGATAGTTCACCATCTAAATCACCGGGCAGTTTTTACCAGTTTTTATGGCAGTCGTATTCCTTTAAACTTCTTTGCCGGATGTTCATTTTGTTCATATACTTAGTGCCTTGTCATTTTGACTATCCTTGGCTAATGCTCTCAAGCTTAAAAATATGGCTTGAAGGAAATTGGCTTCTGGCTCTTATCATAATAGCACAAATGGCAAGTCTCCAGATGCCCTAAAGTGCCATAACACAGAATATTTGCATATTTCATCTTACACAGTAGGCAACAAGAGTACCTGGCATTGTTAGAACACAGCTCAGAAAGCTGACAGAGGAGTTGCCCTTACCAAAGTCTTCCTGACATCGGACTGAAAATTGAGATCTAATATGTGGTTGAATTATTGTTTTAAGAAATAGGAAATTTCATTCTAAATTGTGGAAATATTCCACATGTTCACTTAGTATGCTTATTAAAGGCAAAAATGTTTTCCCTTTGTTGTCATTTACCAATGTTTCTGTTTCTCTTTTCCCCTGCACTATCTGTATGCAATCTATATCATATACCCACACTGGAACAGTTGTTTCTGAAAACACAGAGAAGGTGACAGGAGATAAGAAACTGTGTGAAACACATACGGTTATCAAAATGATCTTTGTGAATAACCATGTAATTAAAATGTGTAGAGTTTGCTGTAAGTATTCTGATTGCTGATATTCTCAATGGTAAAGTCCACTAACATCAGAAGATGCAAATAAAATTATTTTTCTGTGAGGAGAAAAGCCTTAAAATCTTTTGTTTCTAAGCTCAAGGCCACTCTATCATTTATAAAACCACAAAAAGTCCCCTGATTTCACAGTTATTGTTTTTCTCTGATTTGATTTGGCTTGTGGTTTTTATACCTATAATTTCAAGAACTACAAGATTTAAAAATTGCAGGCACACATGAGAAATGTAACATTGAACATCAGTAAATGACAGTCTTGTGTTCATACATTTTTGCCATATCACTGGCTACCTGCTACACTGCAGACAATTGTAGAATTTTTAATATAGTAATAAGTCAATCATAGCTCTTGGACATAGAAATGAAAACACCATGCCTGAGGAATACTTCCAACACTTTCAATAAGAATTAATATAAATGAGAAATTATGTTATCTATGACACTAATGATTTTAGGCTAAATAGTTCATTTAAATGTATTTTGAAAGTGAACTTCCTGAACTTAAAAATAATTTGGAATCTTTTAGTTTATAATAAAATTCTGTCATTTTATTTAGATAGCTAAAATAAAGAATGGGAGAGTCTACCAAATACCTCAAAACCCTTAACATATAGTTGCTTCCCTTCCCTCAATTATCTTCCTTTAATATTGCCATTCCCTTTAGATCTGAAATTCGGAGACTGAAGCTAGAAGGAAATTCACTGTGGTCTTAGTATGGAGACCAAATTTGCTGAAACCTTCGGATAGAATTGAGAAGTAAGTCACCGTGCAATGATGATTTCAGTCTAAATAGCATATGTCTTAATGCAGTGTGTTTAGATGAGTCTTACCTTAACAGGTAAAGAAATCAGGATTGTGAGGGTTGGGCCTCTGGAACAGAGACTAAATGGAGCCTGTTCAGAATCTTCAGATCTGATTTGTGCTCGAAGCAGCTGATGAAAGCAAAAGAACAAGCATTATGGATGAGAGCAGGACTGGAAATTAATGGCTAGAACTAGAAGAACAATTTATCTTGATATTTTAGTGTTTAAATTTTATAGCAATAAATAAAGTACAAACATAAAAAAAGAAAGACCAGGCTTTTTTATTGACTTGAATACCAATCAGGGAAAATAAAATGCCTGTGAGTTTAAAATGAAAGTAGATTTGGTTTTGCTGATCACGGCTGGTAGTAAGCAGCCGGCTAGATGTCTCAAATCTCACTTTCAAAAAGCCTATTTTCTATTGGTGATGATAAATTTGCCCCTTGCGTATACTTATCAGTGGGTGTTCAGTTGTTACAGCAGATTGGAAGTGATTCAGTTCATTTCTGGTGTATTTTCAAAAGCAGGGAAGGATTTCACACTCAGTGGTGTGCTGCTTCACCAAAAGTAAAGAATATTACAGCTTATGGGAGTGATAATTAAAACCAATAATAACCTAGAAGTCTCCCTGGCTCTGCAATGTTGGGAATAATACTTTACCATTGTCTACCTGTCCGGCTGGGAATGCTCTCACTGGCTCTGAATCAGGCTGAAACTATGATTCAAATGGGAAATGCTGAAATCATATTCCAAAGCTTTCATGTGGAGAGTTAAAATATGCAAATACATGTTGCAATGTTGAAAGTGGTGTATAAAACTAATATATTATACAGGAAAAAAATTAAAGGCTGCTTCAAGGTATGGTATACCATGTTATGTACAAGGGAGAAAAAGGAAACATTTTTAGTCAACAGATGAAATGTAAACTCACAGAAGAAAATGTCTAGCATGTTCTAAGTGTTGTAGAAATGATATAATATAACCCTTGTCAAATAGTCTCTGACATACATATTTTCTCTTGATTTCCTTTATAAATTAGTGAAAGAGTCATGCTTTTCATTAAAAAATCAAACTAAATGAGTTATCCAAATAAGATGCAGAGGAAAGAATAACACCATCCAAATAGTAAGTGGTTAGAGAAGTCATTGTATTGTTTTGGAATGCTTCAATTATAAAAATAAGAGAATCAGCATCCATCAAGATGTTAACTCTGTACGGACAATTGATAGGTTTCCACCCCTTGGGGGTTTAATTTCACATTTCACACTTTTGTAAAGAAGTAATCAGAAATGTTTCCAGAAGAAAGTACTTTATTTTAAACGGAGCTATGGATTGAAATTACTGTGTATGGGAAGTGGGGTGGGAGATAGGTAGGTAAATTTATAAAACTTGTAGGGTGCCTGGGTAGCTTAGTTGGTTGAGTGTTCAACTCTTGGTTTGGGCTCAGGTCATGATCTCAGGATTGTGTAATCGAGCTCTGCATCAGACCCATCCTCAGCTCAGAGTTTGCTTGTCCCTCCCTCTCTCTGATCCTCCCCCCAATAGCACTTTCTCTCTTTCTCTCTAAAATAAATAAATCTTTAAAACTTTTAGCTGTTTGAACTATAAGAGTTATGTTGACAATTTCTTTGCTTCTGAAAATGCAGCCCTTGAGAGAAATATACATTGGGATCAATCTAACTTCTATATAAATCTTTTTGTTAAAAACAAATAGCTACTTGGGGCACCTGGGTGGCTCAGTGGGTTAAGCTTCTGCCTTCGGCTCAGGTCATGATCTTGGGGTCTTGGGATCAAGCTCTGCATGGGCTCTCTGCACAGCGGGGAGCCTGCTTCCCCCTCTCTCGGCCTGCCTCTCTGCCTACTTGTGATCTCTGTCTGTTGAATAAATAAAGAAAAATCTTAAAAAAATATAGCTACTTACCCAAATATTGTATGCTGCCTAAATATTATCCTTTGTATGTATTAACATAAATATAGAGGGTACAAATCCAGTATCAACCATAAAGCCTGTTCAACCTTGAGAAAGTCACTTAACTTCTCAGTCTCAATTTCCACATTTGTAAACGGACATCATCATCATCATCATTTTTAAGTCATAGGGTGGCTACAATCATTACATTATTTAATATATAAAAAGTGCTTAAAACAAGGCTTTGCAATGCTGTGTTATACTAAATATTACCTTTATTACATTAGCTCTTAAAATTGAATAAACATTCCTCTTCAATAACTATGCCAAAAGATTTCTCACACAGTTCTGAGTTAGTATTTTTTCATTTATTTATTAATTTGGAAAAACATTTATTATTTATTCCTTATGTGCTATCCTAGACAGTAAGATGAAGAAAACTATATCTCCATCCTTTATTATTTAGCCTAAGCCTAGGCTCTCATAATACAGGAAGCCAACTCCAAGAAGCTTAAAGAAGATGGAAGCTTAATTTCCCTCTTGGGTAACATTCTAAGTCAGCAGACAGATATGTCCCACATGGTTATTCAGAAACCCAGATTCTTCTAATCTTTTGTCACCATCCCCGACTACATTGCCACAGTAAGGGAGCCACCACATCTGGGTTGTAGATGCTGGGAAGTAAAAAAAGAGACATGGAAGAGGCTTCCCCACTCTCTTATGGGGCCTTGAGTGAGGCGCACACTCTGTCTCTGCTTTCCATCTGTGAAAATTCAACAAACATGGCAACTCTAACTGCAAGGGATACTGGAAATGTAATATGGACAGGCAGCCAAGTCTCTGGCTATTGCCAAGGAACATGGGGAAAAGGATTTTGTTTGACAACTAGCGGTCTCTAACAAATAGCCTTCTGAAACCTACTTTTTCCTGAGGAGAACAGTAATTACAAGGCAGTGTGAAACTGCTAATACAATTAGATGCATATAGTCAATTTAAACAAGTCGGAAAAAGCCGCAAGCACCTAAGTATCTTGTTAAATCTCCATTTCTCTAAATTTGTTTCTTGGCTCAATGTTAGCCTAGGATAGAGTTTTCACCTATGTGCAGTGAAGTGAGAAAAATAAGGGTAATATGGTAAGCGCCCACAAATCCAAATTATTTTCATTAAAAAGCTTTTTTTTATTCTGAATTTATGCTCTTATATTTTGCTGTTAAAATGTCCTTTCTTGAAATGATGCAGTCAGAAGGCAAGTTTTATTTGGTTTAGAATGCCTTTAAGTTTCAGCCTCTTTTTTCCATCGATGTTCCCCTTTGCCCAAAGTGCAGTTGTGTACTGAGATTCAAACTGTGGGCAGGGAAAATACAATGATCTGTGAGTGTGAGAACAACTTGTCTTTTCTGTATCATTTTATAAAATATTGTATTTTTGACTAACTGGAAGAAAATACAAAATACTTGAACACAGTATTATTAGAGATAATTTTTTAAAAAACATAATATGGTTCCCATAGAAATATAAAATAAACACTTTTCAATAATTTCATTTAGTTCATTAATTAATGAAGAAACAAGTAAGATGTTTAAAAAAACTCAAAGGCGAATTCAAAGAACACACATATTTGGGCAACCAGAGTGCTGAGTGAATTTAGAAGTAGATGCAAAACTGGTAAGTGTCTACAAGGCAATAATCAGGTGCATCTCCACCAGACACGATAAAATTTATTCACATAAGATAAGAATAATTTATATTACCATCATATTTCTATAACGTATATAACTCTAAATAGTTTAAAAAGACAATGGGAATTGGAGATAATTCAGAAGAGCATTCTCAACAAGACACCTAATGATCATTCTTGCCCATTTTAAGTCACTCACAATTTTTCCGGACAATAATAAAGGGCTTTGATGTCCCCTGCCCCATTTGGCATATCTTCTCTCAAGTCAAAATTTAATAATGTAAATTTATTGTGAAAATATTTGATCCCTATTTTAGGAATAACTATGTATTATTTATTATAATATTCAGGATATTGTTGATGCCCATAATTATTATCATTATTTTTAGTCATTGTAAATATGACACATTTTTTTCATTAGAATAAAACTGGACAGTGTGATTCAGTAACTAATCAAGGCAAAGCTTATGAAAAAAATAAGGTTCATGAACATAATGAGGACTCTGAATAGAAGAGTAATCTGCATAAAAAATATTCGTTGTTTGGAATTAAGTGTTCTGCCTAGGTTTTTGCCTCACAGCAATTGTAAAAATCTCTACTCTCAAGAATGTTATCTCCAGAAATTCATCCAATATCACAAATTATTTGCCTAATACAAGAAAACAAAGCATTCATTGATTCTAGAAACAAGGGAAAAGAGAAAATAAGGAATGAGTGTGTATCCTGTGTACATAAAAGTGATGGGGTAGGGTGAATGTTGAGAGGCGATTGAACTAACTATAGTGTATCGAGGATTCACTGGGAAAACATGAAAAACACTAAGCATTTGGCATGTTAAGTTGCACCAGCAATAAAAGCTGTGGCAAAAGATGGGAAAAGTCTTTGAATAACTTAAGTTTGTCTTCTTTGTCCAGTAGTTTTCAAACTTTCTAATCTCAGGATCTCTTAACTCTTTCTAAAAATTATTAGGAACATCAAAAAAGTTTTTTAAAAAATTGTGGGTTATAGTTATTGAAATTTGTTAGATATAAAAAGAGGGAAAAGTTTAAACTATGCATTAATTCATTTAAAAATAAGAATAATAATATAGTTATATAATATATAACTATGTGTAACTATATATAATGTTATATGATATATAACATAGTATATAATTATATGCTATAAAATATATAATAATAAGTATAATAAACCCATTATATGTTATTTTCAGTAAGCTTTTTAAGAGAAATAACTATATTTTTAAAAACAAATATTTAGTAATGAGTGACCTTTTCATTTTTGCAAATATCTTCTTTAATGATTGCCTTAATTAAAGATATTTGGATTATCTTTGTTTCTACATTGTTGCTTGGGTTGGATTATATGAAGAAAATCGCACTACACATTGTTATATAGTTCGAAAAGGGAGGACCTCTGCAACCCTAGAAAACTCTTGAGAGTGTCCCCATTAGAGTCACTGAATGTCATTTTTAGAATTGCTACCCTAGTCCATTTATGATCAGCCTCTTCTAGATAATTTTAGCTTCTGCTTTCAACCTCATGTAAAGATCTTCCTTCTTATTTCATTGAGGAAAAAAAAAACACATCATAATCTCTATCTACATGCACTTGTGCTTATATAATCTTCCAACTTTCCTTTTCCTTCAGGCAAAGTACCTGTGCTCCTTAATTACGACAGTCTGCATGGCCATTATTTTCACCTCTGTTAAACACTGAAGGATATTGTTTTAGCATTTCTCCTCTTTATGTCTAGCATCACTTTAATACACCATTTCCATCAGCATATAGTCATAGTGTTTATTTTCCAACATTTAAAATAAAACAAAATAAGATAAAATGAAATGAAATAAGAATAAATCTATCTTGAGTCTACATTCCTGTCTACTTACTATACTATTTTGGTTACCTCTTAGAGCAATACCCCTGTAGAACTGCTTACATTCACTACCTCTGATTTATCTCCTTTTATTTTCACATGAACTTTCTCCAATAAATCATTTTCTCAATTTTTACAAAATTGCCACTGTGATAGTCAACATACACTTTGCTAAATTTGATGTCGATTTTCAATATTCATATTACTTCACTTAGAAACAGCATTTGATGGTTGGCCACTTGCAACTATGTCAATCATTTTTTTTTCATTTGGCTTTCCAGACTCCCTCCTGGGTTTTTTCTACCTCATTTGCCTCATATTGCCACTCCCTCGTTGACTCTCCCCATCCCTCCTATTTATTATATATTTCCAGTGTCTTAAAGTTCAGTCCTCAGATTTCTTTTTTGTTTATATTCACACCCTTTAAAATTCAAATTTTATCTCTTCTGAACCTCAGAATCAAATATCCAAATGATAATACATAAATCTACTTGAATGCTTACTGGGTATTTAAAATTTAACATATCAAAAATTTTATTAATGACAATCCCTCCTCCATTTTATTCTTTCTAATTTTCCTCATTTTGATAAATGCCATTCTACCTGTCAATTATTCAGGCCCCCAACTTTAGTCTCATTCTTGGCCTTTCTCTCTTTATCATATCCTATATCCAATTACTCACCTAAATTCCCTTTACCCTCCCTCTCCAAAGTTACTATTCTATTCTAGTATACCATCAGATATACTAAATAATATTACTGGGGTAATTTTGTGAGTATTCAGATTTTCTATCTTCTCTACTTGTCTCCCTACACTCTAGCCTCAGAACAGTAGATTTGAAACTATGATCACGTTTTTTTCTCTCTGCGAAATCCTCTAATAATTTCCAGTCCCATGGAGATTAAAAATTACAGTCCCTCTTAATCCCCTTTACCTATTTTGCCTGCCTGCCCCAACCCCTCCCTGCTCTGGTAACCAGTTTGTTTCCTGTGTCTATGAGTTTATTTCTGTTTTGTTTTGTTTTGTTAGTCCATTTGTTTTGTTTTTAGCATAGGAAATAGAGTCAATAATATTATAATAATGTATGGTGACAGACAGTAACTAGACATCATGGGAACCATTTCACAATGTATAAAAATATTTAATCATTATGATGTACACCTGAAACTAATAGGATATTTTATGTCAATTATACTTCAATTAAAGAAAGAAAGAGCTAAAGTTCCACCGAAGCCTCAGGGCCCTAGAAGTTCTAATCTTTTTTTAACTTTCTGGCTTCATTTCACACAACTATTACTTTACCTTCCTCTGCTTCAACCACTTCGGCACCTTGCTGTTCTGAAGCATAACAAGCATGTTTCCAACTGTCTGATAAGCCCTACACTCAGACCTCCACATGAGATCTTGCCCCTTTCAGATCTTTGTTCAAAGATCACGTCCTCAATAAGACCTCCCCTTGCCTTTCTATTTAAAATTAAAACTCTTTCCACAGTTATCCCTGTTCACTCTGCTCTTTCTCCTATCACTTATTAGCAACTATTATTTTTATGGGTTTTTTTTCTACCATATCTTCAGCTTAGCATTTGGTTAAAATTCAATAAATATTTCTGAGAAAAATTAGTCACTCATCATGTCTGCTCCCTTCTCAGTAAGCCAAGGCACTTTTAATATATTACTGGAAACCCATTTATTTCAAAGAGAGAAGCTCATTGGGAATCAGCCGCAATCATGGCCAGGACTTAGTAAAGTCACAATTTCTGTTCAATTCTAAGATACTTATATTCTAAACTATGCAGGAGCTCAGAAAATATCCTTCTTGAAAATACTGCTTAGAGAATTCTAATCCAATCTGAAAAAAAGTCAAAATTAATAATACAAATAGAAGGAACTCTTAATACAGAGAGATGAGAAATGTGTACATGTATACAGAGAAAGAGAGAGAGACATATATATACATAATTAGTTAAGAATAATTGTAACTATAATTAAAATTATAAATGTAATCTTGTAAGATTGAAAGAAAATAAGAAAAGTATTTTAGAATTATAATACAACTAAAGTAAAATACTACAAATATGATAAAAATCTTAGGATATATTTTCTTTTTTGTTTGTTTTGTTTTGCTTTGTTTGGGGGACTATATTTTCCTAAAAGGCCAACAAATAGGAGGAAGAAGGAGAAAATTATTAGGAATATATATATTAAAAAGAGCATGGAAAGTGATTTATTATGATAAACATGAAAAATTAAAACTTATTCTTTGCTTTTTACTTTTGATAGAGAATTTTTAAGTACTTATTTTATAAACTTAAAGAAATCATTTTACATAACAAATCAATTTAGAAGACGTATTTCAACTGTGAGTTGACTAGATAATTAGAGAAAAATATACACAAATAGCATCAAAGCACAAAGATACTAGCTTCTAATTTAAAAAAGAATAAGCATAAGTGGTATAATTTCCCTCAAGTTATAAAAGAAGGAAATTCCAATCATATGTTACTTACAAAAGAAACCTCTAAATCTCTACCATGTAGTAAGTTTGCAAATAAAAATCTAGAATATGACCATATCAGAGAAGTTAAAAATACACACACACAAAAAAAGAAAGAAACAATAATGGTAAAACTATCATCTTAGGTGTTCGTTTTCCAGCATGACATAATAAAGTACTGCAGAGTGGATTGCTTAGACAGTACAAAGTTACTCTCTCACAGTGTTGAAAGCTAGAAGTATTGGCAAATCACATTCCCTCGAAAAGTTCCATAGAAGGATCTGTGCTGTGCCTCTCTCCTAGCTTCTGATAGCTTCAGGCATTCCATGGCTTGCAAAGTGCTATCTTCTCCCTGTATCTTTTCACATGGCATCTCCCTGTATGTGCCTGTCTGTGTCCAACTTGGTTGTTTTTATAAGGACATCAGTCATTCTGAAGTAGGGGTCTATCCTACTCAAGTATGATGCCATCTTAACCAATTGTATTTGCAATGACTCTATTCCTAAGTAAGGTCACATTCTGTGGCACAAGTGATTAAAACTTCAACAAATGATTTTTTTGAGGGGGGGCACAAATTAATCCCTAACATCATACAAATAGAATTCAAGACAGTCATTATATTAAATGAGAAAACAAGTCTGTATTCATAACTAATATCCATAATGAATATGTGAGCAATAGTTATGTGTCAAATAATGTAACTGCAAAATAAATAAAACAAAATATTTTGGCATACAAAGAAAAATTCAAAGAAATATAAATTAATTGGAAGATTTTTAGCAAACATCCCACAGAATATGACAAATCAAGCAATCAAAGTAAATAAAGAAATGCACTTGAAAATATAAAATAAAGTTAATTAATAGATATTTAATCAAAATACTTCACTACATGAGAAATAAATTTATTTTATTTTCAGTATCTACTGAAGTTTTTAAAAACATGGATAATATATTTGGGAAAATATATTTTCCCAAATATATATATTTGGGAATATATATATTTATAGGGATATATTTATAGGAATATATAGGGAAAATATTGTGTATATAATGTTAGTATGTTCTAGGTTCTGTTCAAGTAGTATCTCTGTATATTATTCACATTATGTTATATTGGACAAGAAATTTATAAAAGCTTAAAATTTAAAAACTGACATCAGGATATATTTTATAAAACAGGTTGAAGAGAAAATCAAATATGTAATAACAGATTAGCTATGAATTCACAAATGGGCTTATATCTTAAAGCTATAATACTTTATTATTCATAAAAAATGACATGATCTAAGCATTAGGCTCAAGATGTAGGTAATAAGGGTAACTATAAGAAATATGTAATACAAATACAAATAATTAACCAGAGAACAAACAATGAATAGGACAAAGGTATAAAGTAAAATGTATTAATGTATGGAAATATGCTTTAAAAGACAAGAAACAGCTAAAATAAATTTGTGAGCAAATAGTGACCATATTTCAATAATTATTTTAAAATTTCTACATTTATTATCTTTCATTTAAGCTGATTTTGAGTAAATTCAAGTTATCATTTTAAACTTCTCATTATATTGCTTCTTTATTGATTTGAAAAATTAAATGTAGTGAAAGCTCTGGAAAATAGAAATAATTAAGATGGATTCTATATTCAATGTAAAGAGACCAATAATCATGGAGAAAATTTAGTTCTACAGAAAACCATGGACCCAGAGAATTCTTTAGGTGAGTTTTTTCACACTTTCAAGCATGATTATTATGCTATGTTTCAGAGAATGAAGAAAACGTAAAAAGACATACAGAGATCCCTTTATTTAGCTATATTAATTTTTATACAAAGTTAAAAAAAGACAGAACCAAAAATATCACTGACTAATGTCACTTAATGTAAATGTGGACCTTCTACTTAAAGTACTAACAAATTGAAATCAGCATTACATTTAATATATCTGTAACTGTCTTGTAATTTTTTTTAACTTTTCCTGTTTTGTATCCCTTACCACTACTTCTTCTAACAGTACTCTGCTTCTGTTTTATGAAAAATCTTCCTTGTCATGTGGACTTCTTTTGAAGCTGTCAACTAGCACTCCCTACTGTTTTGTCAAAAGAGTGAGAAAATTAAGAAATCTGGCTTATCAGATGATTTTATTCTTCCTAGTTATATATTTTGTTTATATGTCAATAAATTTCCTCCTCTTTTATGTAACTATCATTGATATTATGAAATCATTGTATCCTATCATTGAGTCTCTGTTTCATGAAACCAAAGCCAAAAATATAAAACAATTACAATCCATCTCAATCAAATAAAATTAACTCTAAGAATTTAATGGTAGTTTACTCATCAGAAATCTATTATCATATCAATAAGGCAGATGAGAAAATATCACCACAAGAGATTCTGAATGTCATTTAATGATCTTTAAAAATGTTGAGAAATTTAAGGAAGACTAAATCAGGAGTATTTCCTTAAACCTGTATAAAATATGTACTTTAAATCAGGAGCCAACGTGAAACTTAATGGTAATGCACAAGAAGTCTAACTCATTAAAATCAGGAAGAAAGCAAAAATGTCTATAATTGATATTATTATTTTATATGATTGTAGATGTTCTGGCCAAAGCATGAATAAATGAGACATACAAGAGAGGAAACTCTTAAAAAGGAAAAGTATAAAATGAAGATTTTCAGATGACACAATTATATGTCTAGGAGTCGTAGAGAATCAACTCAGAACTATTAGATTTAATAAGAAAAATTACTAAACACTAGATATATAATAAAAAATACTTGAAATAATATCTCTAATCTCTGCATTGGGGATAGAAGTCTGTGGAAGACAATAATGTGAATATGTGTGGATAAGTCTTTGCTTTAATCTTCAAGTAATATGGTGTGAGATACCATCATCCATGTTGAAGGGAGTCCACTCCATCACCCCATTATTCCTGAGAATCCCCCAGCAGGGATGTCTTTACATATCCCACAGAACTATCCTTCTAAAGTGCGTACATGAAACAATCCTGGTCTTTCCGCGAATAGTTTTCCAGGCTGCTGCAGCTCTTCTTACTCTATTATGTTTCAGATTATATTAATTCCCCAAATCACTGCTAAAATAAGGATACCTTGTTAAACAAATTTTATCAAATGTTTGAGGACAACATAAAGGAATTACAGTCCATGTAATGAAATCTGAAAACCAGATAATCAGGTTTTATTTCTCCTCTAGTCCACTGGCTAGGAAACCTCCCCAGACCTCCTTTTTCTTTGGATCCAGCCTGAGCAGTATTACTTTAAAAAATCTGTTTCCCTAAATCCATAGATTCTAAGAACTCAGCTTCTAGTAGGGTGCTCCTCTTCCCTCCACCTGAACCCCAAAAATGAAAAAAAGAATGAAATGTATGGCTAATAATCTTATTGGAGATGCCCATGTCCCCCCCAAAATCTAGTTATTATTAAATTGAATGCTTAAAATCTCAAACAGAAGCATTGGTCTTTTGATACCATCCCATTTTCAGAACTTTCTCTATATTGGCATATATAAGAAGTCTTGCTAGTATGGTCATTCTAAAGAAGGAAGAAGATGTCTCAAAAACAAAAGCTAGATTTACCTTTAAAGCCATGTGGAAAGAAAGTGCAGCATTTTGAAAATAGCACTTTGTCCTTGCTACTGTCCAAAATGTATGCTGGCCTGTTGGGCTAATCTCAGAATAGTACCCTTCCCATTAAAATAAAATAAATTCTAGAATGAAATAAATTAAGTGATAATTGTATTTCAGCAATAATCAGAAATGCATAATGTATAAAAAAGTCAAATTACAGCAGCCGCCTCCAAATAAACTGACACCAAATAGCCATTAAAGGAAATGGGTGGGACTATGTGAATAAAATCATAAACCTTTACAGCAAAATGTAAGAAGAAGTTGAATAATTTAAGATATGACTCATATGACTCACATTTCTATATTTTCTTGTCAGATTTAAGTTATAAGATAATTTCAATAAAAATATCACCCAGACCTGAGCAAAAAAAAAAATAATAATTAGCTAGAAGAATAAAATTCTATAATTTATTTGATAAGATTCTAGAGACTTTCAAACTCCAGGATATTAGAGTTTAATGAAAATTAGAGTTTTGTACTAAAAGTACATCTGTGTTTACAACAGCAAAAGAGTTATATACAAAATAATGGTCCAAAAATAGTAAAACTGAATTAAATTAAAAATGTTAGAAGCATCGGGGTGCCTGGGTGGCTCAGTGGGTTATAAAGCCTCTGCCTTCTGCTCAGGTCATGATCCTAGTGTCCTGGGATTGAGCCCCTCATCAGGCTCACTGCTCGGCAGGGAACCTGCTTCTCTTCCTCTCTCTGCCTACTTGTGATCTCTGTCTGTCAAATAAATAAATAAAATCTTTTAAAAAAAGTTAGAAGCATCTTATTATGGAAATTAAAGAATCACTAAAATTATATCCTGAAAAATGCTTAAATATAATATTGAATTTGAAAAAATTTAAATTCATTACAAAATTGTGTTTTTTATATTTTAATAATATGAAAAAAACCCACCACATTTAATGAGCTGCAATTCAAACAGAGCCATAAATACAGAGAACAAACTGATGGTTGCTAGAGGGGAAGGTGTTGGAAGGATGGGCAGAATGAGTGAAGGGGAGGGCTTCCGGGTAGGGTTTGAATAAGTCATGGGAATGAAAGGCACAGCATAGGGAATATAGTCAATAGTATTGTAATAGTGCTGTATGGTAACAACTGGTAGCAACACTTCTCCTGAGCATAGCATAATGTATAGAGTTGTGGAATCACTATGTTGTACACCTGAAACTGATGTAACATTGTTTGCCAACTATACTTCAGTTAAAACAAAAATGGTTGGTAGATAGTAGGAGCCAGATTTCTCAGTGTCAGATTGGAAATTTAATGATACAAAAGGGAAGGAGGCTGAAATGATTTATTTGACAATGGGTTAGAATTGGAGACATTTAAATTTTAAAATTGTCAACTATCACCTTATGTATAGCTCTAGGCACATCTCAGATTAAAACTGAAATGCATAAACAAACAATAAATAAATAAAATTTAATAAATAAATGAGCTGTAATTAATACACATCAGTTAACAATGGATGCCCTTCTTTCTTTGTCATTTTTTTCTCCTTTCCCCTCTTCATTTTTGTTGTCCTATCCTCTCCTCCTTTATCCTTTATTTCCTAAGTTTTCTACAGTTAGCACAAATTTATTTTGTATTTAGAAAACGTGAAACAAAAACAAGGGGGTTGCACAAAGAAGAGCATAAGGGAATTTACAAGATAGGGAGACACTTAAGACTTATTAGCTTAGTGACAAAGTATTACTCATTCCTTCCTAAACAGATTTCTTCCCCTCACCTGCTCCCCCAATCTTCTGCAACATATCTATGTTTTAGTTCCCTTCTTACCACACTGATTGTGCCAACTCTGTCTCCTGTGCTGTCTTTCATCTTCTCAACCTCTAAACTGTTGTAAATCAAAGATCAGCCTTAGCAATTCCTCTCTACTTTACCCGTGCTCATTCCATGGGACATTGTAACCTACTACCCCAGCTCAGTGGTTTAAACAATAAGCCTCTGTTATTACATGCAAGTCTTTGTCTCATCTAGGTCGTTCTTCTGATTTAGGTGGTTCTGTGGATCAAGATTGAACTTGGCTGACCTCAGCTGGGCTCACATATATATCTGTGGTCAAATTATATGTTGGTTGGGGCTGGGTGGTCTAGGATGGCCTCATTCACAGGTCTAGGGCTGGGTGCACTGTCAGCTGGGACAATGGAGATGACGGGGCCAAGTGTTTCTCATCATCTAGTAAGTTTATTTATGCGGTGATGTCAGGGTATAGAGGGAACAGAACATGCCAAGTCTTTTGAGACCTGGATATGGTAGGGGCCAACTGTCACTTTCAGAACATTCTATCTGACAACACAAATGTCAAGGTGGAAAAATTATATTTATTTACATTTTGATGAAAGGAGTAGCAAAATCACACAGTGAAAGTGTGGAGCCAAAGAGGGTAAAGATTTGCAACCATTTAGCAGTCAGTCTATCACAGACAATGGATTTCAACTAAGATTTATGGTATGAGTGGCTGTGGAAAGTTATTCCATCCTTTCATATGCAGGGGGTGACAAAATAAGAATTAAGCTTTGAAATTAACATGGGAGCTATGAAAAGTGAATTGAAAGTGGGGGATAAACTGAAGGTGAAAAAATGCAGTAGTGATATTATTCAAATATACATTAACATGGTAGTAAGAGCTAAAATTCAGTTTGTTTTTAAAAGGAATAGAAAAACTGAATTGTAAAGGTGGAACTGATGAAAGTATGGAACTTCCAAATAACAAGAGAAAATAAAACCATTTCTAAATTCTTGCATCTTGGTGTTAGGTAAATTTTCCAAATATGAAAGTGAACAAGAAAGGATATAGTTTCAAATAAAATACAGCGAGACTCGATTTGATCAAGTCTCTGTCATGAGGACAGAAGCTCCTTTGAAGCTCCTTTATTTGGAACCCTAGCCTTTGGATAGAGAGTCCTAATAAAAATTTGGCAATGAGAATGCACATTTAGGAGGGGAAAATGCTGAATTTATACCACTCATGTGATTTAGCCACCCCAAGCCTTGACCAACTGAAAGCTGTCCCTGCATCAATGTACTGTGTAAGGCCATCGTGGGGATAGCTACCAAATAACATGAAAGGGTCACCTTGGACATCCATGGTCAATGCATGTAGAAACGCTTAAGAGGCAGGTTTTCTGAGGAAGAAGTCATGAAAATTATAAATCATAAGATGACATTACTGACATGAAAGTGAATCACACTGGAACATCCATAAGGAACACGTTGGTGCTAATGAAGCGATTTGCAAGAGAGTTTAAAATGAATGTTTGAAATAGTCAAAGATAAAAAGGAAGAACTAAATCCCTAACACAAGAAAAGGGCAGTTTGAAAATGGCTGCTTTGCAAGTAACAACAACAAAACAGATTTTAGAATCTGAGTAAGTACTATTTAAAATAAAATAATGTACAATAAAAAATGATTGGATCCTGATGATAATTTTGAGATTTCTCTCTGGTAATAACTGATTTAAAAAAAAAAAAAGCTCCAGAATTTGGAATATGTAGTTGTGTGTGTGTGTGTGTGTGTGCGCGCACGCGTGTGTTTATGTGCACATGCCCCCATATGCCTATGTATAAATGGAAAATATACTTTTACTGGCATAGTTTAGTTAAATAATGGTAATCACTTTGAAAACCATTAGTTGCCTTTTCCCTTCCTAAAAATGAGGAAAAACATAATTCTGGATTCCAGAAACTGTACTGGATGTAAATTCTGATTATAAAATTTACTTTTGAGCATCAAAACAGAATCTAAGGAAAATTACAAATTTTGATCTACAGCTTTTTATTTCTTAGATTATGCTTTCCATAAAGAGATACTTTCTGAGGATGTTTGCCGAAACATCATTCACTACTTGGAAGTATATCATGTTCTTTTTATAAACGAAATATATGTTTTTCAACCTTAGGCCTATTAGATAAATATCAAGGCCCAGCTTGGCCACACTCCTCCCTCCTATGGATCTTTGTAGCCTGGAATTAATTCTGATAATCACCTTGTGGTGATTTAGAGCAAACTGCTCAGCCTACCAAATATACATCTTACTTCTTATGTGTCTTACGTATCTATCTAGAATAAAGCCTTAAATTAGTTTTTTTCATATTTAATATATGTGTTTCTTATTTAAAATATTTATTGAACATTTAAATATGTTATTATATATGGAAATAAAGAGAAGTCACAGTACCTCTGCTTGATAACTTCTACCGAAATATATTCTTTTAGCCTCTAAGAAGAGGATTTGATTACAAAAATGCAGCAACTATTAAATGATTTTTCCTCTAGATTTATTTTCTGCCTCATCTGACTGATCATATTTCCTTCAGTGATTTTAATTAGGCTTTCCCAAGGTATGTGGCTATGGAATGCTTTGTATAAAATAAAAGAAGTAACATCTATAGAATAGGTTAGCAGAAATGACTTAGACTGCATTGCTGATTCTTTAAGGCTCTAAGGATCACTTCAAGGGAGAATTGCTAATTAACCATATCAGTAGTCCCCTAGTAGAGTGACAGATTGGGTACCTGAGGGCTAAATCAGTGGATGAGAATATAATCACATGATTTTAAATTCTATATAGGACATTTTCTGATACTTAAATGATCTTTGTTGCTTTGGCTCGAAGCTATTTAGATGTATGATGAAGACTATCTCCAAAGAAATAAAAATTAAAATGGGAATCTTTACCATGCCTTAGACTGTCATTGCTATCTATACTTTCTTACTCCTTTCCACTTATATTCTCTCCTCCACATAATGGCTTTATTTTAATTCATAAGTCTACAAATTTCTACCAAGGAAGCTTGCTAAACAAAAATGAATGGATTAGATCTCCATGCTTCATCTTGATTAATTTGTTCATTTAATGAGGAATTTAATGACAATATGAAAAATCAAGAACACTTTTAGTTCTATTTCCAGCTTTTAAGTTTCATCTTTTCAAATAAAACTTAAGAATGCTATTTCTTTAAATACCAGCCACTTCTTGAACATTTAGGTAGAATATAAACTTAACGCCCAACAGCTCAACAGAACTTCTTAGGAGATTGATCTCTCTCTCTTTTTTTCAATAATTTATTGAATCCTATCCTTAAACTACTGAGGATAAGTCCATATAGGAATTTTAGAACATGCTGATGGAACAAGAAAGGCAGCTGGTGATTCCATTATTACTGAGATATAAATAAAGTCACCAACCAGATATCTTCTTTTTAAACTCAATTTGTTTTGGGGTTCTCCATATGAGAAATAAACAAAAAAGTATATGTACCATATATCATATATAAATATATAGTGTGTTTATATATTGTACTCTATATACATATAACTATATAATATATAAGTAACATATTACATATAATAAGTTTTCTTGGAGATATATATATATATATATATATATATATATATACCCACAATATAAAATACATTGTATTCTATAGATGCTATGATGCCACTTATATTTTTACCTACATGTTTTATATTTTATCAAGTGTATTTAATATTTTTAAAGCAATTTCTCCTTCCTTTTAAGATATCCAGCATTTCAAGTTCAAGACTTAACTGAATATATCATTTCTGTCATGCACATTTTTGTGGAAAGGGTCAAAATCATCAATGTGTTTCTTTGTCTTTGTCCTCTCTTTGCCCCCTGGAGTTCTAACCTAGTCTAGTTCTCCAGACTTGCATGGCAAGGATTGTGGAAAGGCAAAAGAGTAGAGTAGACGAATGTGATTCATTCAGAAAATGGCCAGAGAAAAGTATGGACTGTTTTCCATTGTAGCACAGCAGAAGGCAGAGCAGTAAGTTAGAGGGAGGGACTGGAAAGAGATGGGAAACTGAATTCAGCTGAAGTAGCATGGTGAGAGCCTCTCAGTAACTTTCAAAGTAGAGACAATAGAAAAAGACAGATATTTTTAATAAGAATTTCTCTCGACAATATACTTGGATGTCCTCTAACCTTACTGAGATATGATTGCAATGACTGGCATTTATTCAGCTGTAAGTTTGGACCCTTGCTTTGATATAGCGACAAATATTAATTCAAGTATAGGGGCTATATTTTAACGGCACCACCACCACCACCACCCCCAGCACACACACACACACACTTTCCCAAGACCAGTAAGCAGACCTTATGAGGTATGGCAATATACATTAAGATGCAATATTAAATACCACATTGCAATAACTCTTTGCAAAAGAAAAACATGATAGTTCTATAAATATTTTTATTAATTGGTATTGTTTCTTAAGTTTTATTAAGTGGTATTGCTTATGTTTTAGCATTTTTCTGGTTCTTCTAAAATAATTCTCGAGACAAGATTAGGGCTATATGCCCCAGGAGGGGATTAATAAGAGCCTATAGCAAAATGTTGGATGTAGAGACAGATTTAAAGCAATTCAGGATATACTGGGTGATTCTTAAATCCCCTTACCTTGCAAATTGTACAGTCCAAGTACACTGGTTTTCTTTAGGTTTGTTGGGGGCAAAAAAGAACCTAAAATTTTCCTTTATTATTTATTAATTTGATGGGAAAGAAGCAGGGAGAATTGTTGGTATTTGTGTGGCAAGGATCACCAAACCAGGCATGTTAATTTTGCTGATATAACCACCAGGCAGCTCATTTCTGATTAAATGAAACTTGCTTTTTGGGTCTAAGTAAACAGTTTCTTCAAATCATTAAAGACCAAAATGTCTGAGTCAGTTTTAATTTATTTCAGACTTCAGATTTAAAATGTTACTGCAGAGGTGACTGCATTTTTATTTAAATGATAATAAGGGCCAATTTTAATTACTAAAAAAACCCACTTTATATTATTATTGATGCCCTATGCATTGAAAACTCAATTTTCATGTAATAATTGATAGGATAATATTTAATGTATTTTGAATTGTCATTTAAATTCTCTTAAACTTGGAGACATTATTTGTTCACCCCTTTTGGTGAAAGAAATCCAACAGTCTGCGTTAGTCTGCTGATTGTGTGGGGAGAATTACCACCGAAGTTCAAGCTGTTCAAACTACTTTTTTTTTTCCAAGTTTTTTTTTTTAATTTCTTTTCAGCGTAACAGTATTCATTGTTTTTGCACCACATCCAGTGCTCCATGCAATACGTGCCCTCCTTAATACCCACCACCTGGCTCCCCTAACCTCCCACCCCCCGCCCCTTCAAAACCCCTCGGGTTGTTTTTCAGCGTCCATAGCCTCTCACGGTTCACCACCCCTTCCAATTTCCCTCAAATCCCTTCTCCTCTCCATCTCCCCATGTCCTCCATGTTATTTCTTATGCTCCACAAATAAGTAAAACCATATGATAAATGACTCTCTCTGCTTGACTTATTTCACTCAGCATAATCTCTTCCAGTCCCGTCCATGTTGCTACAAAAGTTGGGTATTCATCCTTTCTGATGGAGGCATAATACTCCATAGTGTATTTGGACCACATCTTCCTTATCCATTCATCCGTTGAAGGGCATCTTGGTTCTTTCCACAGTTTGGCGACTGTGGCCATTGCTACTATAAACATTGGGGTACAGATGGCCCTTCTTTTCACCATATCTGTATCTTTGGGGTAAATACCCAGTAGTGCAATTGCAGGGTCATAGGGAAGCTCTATTTTTAACTTCTTAAGGAATCTCCACACTGTTCTCCAAAGTGGCTGCACCAACTTGCATTCCCACCAACAGTGTAAGAGGGTTCCCCTTTCTCCACATCCTCTCCAACAACTACTTCTTAACAGCATTCAGGGTAATCATTGCTCACATGGTATTGAGATAGATCCTAGTCCTATACGGAGTGTTCAAAGCTTATGCCTTGCATTGGAAAGTGGTTCCTCACAAATAAATCATAGATACCATAAAAATCACCTGACAGGAGAGGTGAAATTGATAAGTGATTACTACTGAGAGAATGACTGACAGCAAGACAATGCAAAATATCTTTGAGGAAAATGTGTCCCATAGGGGACTGCTTTTTCAATCCCCGAGAAATGGTTTCTGTTTCTACTAGAATAAATAGGAAAATACTCTTTGTCTAGGGATTTCTCCTAAAATGACTGATTATGAGAAAAGGGAGGGAAAAGGTAGAACTCCATATATTGAGGGATAAAGGTGACCTGAATTTTGCCTCCTATAAGGTAGTGATTCTCAGACCTGTGCATACATCACACTGATTAGTGCTTATGAAAAGTGGAGATTCCTCATCCTCACTGCAGACCTGGAGAGTTATAAACTCAAGGGTAGATCCTTGGTCTCTGGATTTTTAAAAAAGTTCCACAGATGATTGTGATAGCCAGGTGTGAGAACCACACTAAGAAATATTTTAAATATTTAGCTTACACCCAACGAAAGGTCTATGTTTATCACCTTCATTTTTTCTATAACATTGATTTTATATTAACATAAATTCATACTGTAATAACTTGTTTTTTATATTATCATGACACATGCTTTCTAATCTCTAGGACAGACTGAGCAATATCATTTCCCTTTTCTAGTAATTTCAAATATCATATATTATCTAAAGAACAAGATGCAACCTCCTCTGATCAATTTGGAATATTTGACACTTTTTCTCCATTCTTTAAATACATATTAATTGCACCAGATCTTCAGCATCCCATGAATATGACAAGCAGTCTCAAATAATGAGGGTGGAATGGCAACAGTATTCATTTCATTATTTTTGTCAATGATTACATCTTAGAACTAGGAGATATGTGAAATTATCTGGAAATTTAAACTAGGAACACACACAAGCATGCACATGCACATGCACATCAAAGAGTTAAAAGTGAATACTTGGGACAGTATATTAAAATAGTTAGGATTAATAGAAAGGATAATAAAATTAAGAAGGGATAATAGGCTGAAATGAATTGAAAGAAATAGAGGAGATAGAGGCCAGATGAGGAAACAGTGCAAGTTCAATGAAGAATGGAAACAATTGAAAATATGGGTGGGTAAAAATAGCACAGAGAGATGTTATCAATTTTGTTATAGAAATTTTTTGGATTTGTCAATGACAGGTTTAAATTGGTGAATTTCTTTTTTTTTCTCATTTTTTAAAAAATTTCTTTTCAGCATAACAGAATTCATAGTTTTTGCACCACACCCAGTGCTCCATGCAATGCGTGCCCTCCATAATACCCACCACCTGGCTCCCCCAACCTCCCACCCCATGCCCCTTCAAAACCCTCAGGTTGTTTTTCAGAGTCCATAGTCTCTCATGGTTCATCTCCCCCTCCAATTTCCCTCAACTCCCTTCTCCTATCCATCTCCCCATGTCCTCCGTGTTATTTGTTATGCTCCGCAAATAAGTGAAACCATATGATAATTGACTCTCTCTGCTTGACTTATTTCACTCAGCATAATCTCTTCCAGTCCCATCCATGTTGCTACAAAAGTTGGGTATTCATCCTTTCTGATGGAGGCATAATACTCCATAGTGTATATGGACCACATATGTGGTGGAAATGAAGATTATTGGCTTTGAAATGAAATAGCATCTCTGAGATGAGATGTGGAATTATTCATATAACGTCTTACGATGATAACAAGAGTTTGGGTAAAGGTTAAAACAGTGAACAGGGGATTAAAATACTCTTTTTTTTAAAGATTTTATTTATTTATTTGACAGACAGACCCATTTATTGAAGAGACTGTCTTTTTTCCACTGTATATTTTTTCCTGCTTTGTCGAAAATTATTTGACCATAGAGTTGAGGGTCCATATCTGGGCTCTCTA
>PISX010010215.1:0-71486 GCA_004024625.1 Mellivora capensis
GGGATTGGGAGGGAGACAAACCATAAGTGACTCTTAATCTCACAAAACAAACTGAGGGTTGCTGGGGGGAGGGGGTCGGGAAAGGGGGGTGGGGTAATGGACATTGGGGAGGGTATGTGCTATGGTGAGTGCTGTGAAGTGTGTAAACCTGGCGATTCACAGACATGTACCCCTGGGGATAAAAATATGTTTATAAAAATAAATAAATAAATAAATAAATAAATAAATAAAAATTTAAAAATAAAAAAAAATTAGTGATTCTGGGTAAGGGGTTATAGAAGTTCTTTGTAGCTATTCTTGCAATTTTACTTCAAGTTTGAAATCACTTAAAGGTTTTAAGGGGCACTTGGGTGGCTCAGTCGGTTAAGTTCTGCCTTCAGCTCGGGGTCCTGGGATCGAGCCCACATCAGGCTCATGGGGGGTCTGCTTCTCTCTCTCCCTCTGCCCTTCTCCTCTGCTCATGCTCTCGCTCTCAAATAAATACATAAAATCTTTTTTTTTAAAGGTTTTAAGTTAAAACTGGAAATTAATAAGTAGTGACCAGCAACATAAAAGGAAAAGAGGGAAAGGCTATAACCTAGACAGGTTACAGTTAAGAACAGGTGTCAGGTGTGTGCACGCAGACAAACTGTGGGTGTGCGTGTATGCATGTGTGTGTATGTGTTTTCAGGTGCGGGAGGGGTGGAGAGGGGCCGTATACGTGGTGAGCACACGTGTCCCACTTTCAGGCAGTCTCACTCCCAACTGACCTAAAGGTTCTTTCCTCCCCCAGCCCAGGGTCCAGCCTACGCCCCTCTGTCCTGGGTGCTGAAGGCTGGACCGGAAACCACGTGGTGGGATGGGGACCCTCCTGCCACCCTGGGAAGGCAGCCTGTGAGGTTGTGAGTCTGCATCTCAGCTAGGTGAGCTTCCTCAAGATTTTTGGTAACCAGGCAACCATCCCTTCCCATCACCGCTCCCACCCAGACCCTTGCACTTAGCCCCTGGACTCCTAGACAGGCTGTCTGTCCATGCCCCTGTCTCAGGCAGGGCCGGGAGACCTGCTGACATCAGCCCCCGTTGGTCATGCCAGGCCCTGGGCTGAGTGCCTGGCACAGACATCCCGTCGCTCTCAGGGCTGAGCAGCGTGGGCTCCCAGCGTCTGCCTGCCTTCCTGGCCCAGGAGAGAGGGGCCCGGGGCACAGGCAGGGGATGCTGTTCTCCTAGGCACTGGGTAGAGGAGGAAGCCGAGGTTGGGAAGCCTTGTCTTCTCTATGTCATGCCACCCACCACCCAAGCTCGGCTCTTGAGCCCATGCACGCAGAGAAAACTCACGGTGGTCTCTCCCATTTCCTCCTCTGTAAAATGCACATCTGGGGGCCACATTACCTCTGACGTTCCCTCTGGCCCCAGTGTTCCACACGACAATCATTCATTAACGCGTCTGGCCAGGCCTCTGGCTTATTACCCGCACTACACCATGCACTACCGGTAGGCAGCAGTAATAGCTTAGCCACGGGAGCCCATTTTATAGATGGGAAAACCAAGGTAGAGTGAGGTTGGGGAAGTAGTTCACGGTGCACAGCTGAGAAGGAGCCAAGGGACAGTGGTCACACTGAATGTGGCCTGCTGGGGGCAGCGCAGGACTCAGGTCCTTGCTAAAGGCACAGAGCTTCTGAGCCACACTTCCTGAGGGCCAGCTCCTTGCTGGTTCTGGGTGCTGCTGGAACAGTCATAGAGCAGAGGCTCCATTCTGGCCCTTCTATGGCGGCAGGGTGGGGGGTGGGGGAGAAGGGAGAGAGGCTGAGCTGCATTCCCCAGTGAATATAGTGGGGGAGCCAGGGGTGCTGATAGAGGGCCTCACAGACTTTCCAATACATTCTGTCGCCTTCCCTTGGAAAGAGCAATTCTGAAATCCTGGCAGGAGCCTCACAGAAGGTCAGGTGCTCTACGGTGACTTTCATGGGGGCTCTGAAGCCCTCCAGGAGCACCATCCTCTGGCGTTCAGCCTGCTGGTTCCTCTCGAACATTTTGCAAAACTGAACCACCCCCCCCACCACCCTCCGCCCCCCACCCACCCGGTCTGCAGGAAGGAACCCCTCCTCCGTCGGCTCCAGGACAACGCAGATGGGAAGGCCATGGCTAGCTCCCGCACTGAGCCGAGAAGCCCATCTGCAGCCCTCCCCTTGACCTCATTGAGTAGCACTTTTCAACTGAGCAGGTGCTGCTCCAAAGGAACACTCTGAAAACATGTTGGGGCACTGGGGTTTTCACAGAGATTTGAGGAAATGCGCTTGGCATTTAATGCTTGAGGGTCAGACATGCCAGACATAGTGCAGCGCCCAGGACCGTCCCTCACAAAGAAGCGACCCAGGTCCCACGTGACAGCTGTCCCACCACACGTCCGGACGGGGGAAGAGCCTGTCCAAAAGTCATCAGAGTCCAGACCTTCACAGTCCCGCGGATGTTTTGACTTCACATGAAAACACAAATTTCCCCCAAGGTTTCCATTCCCACTGACACTCCTGTGAAGACAACTACTATGTAAATCAGAGGAAGATTTGCATTTTGTTTCTGGGAACTTTACCAAGCGTGATTCACATTGCAGGAAACCTTATGGCTGCGAAAGGCAGGGCAGGTCTCTGCCCCCGCCCCCCATGGGGCTCCAAGCCCTGGGTTGGGGGTCCAGGGGGCCACCATGGCTTTCCCTCACATGAGGTAGTCAGACCCTGGAGCAAGTCCGCCCCACGAGGCACTGGATTCTTCCAGAGCCACAACTGGGGTTGAGAGGCAGGAGCTCTCATGGTAGAATTCCAGTCCCATTCCGGGGTGGAGAAGCAGCTGGGGAACATGGGGAGCCTGACACCACCTCCAGGTGGGATGTTAATCAGCAACACTCCCTTGGGGAGCATCCTTTGCAATAGCAAATATTTGCTGCAAACCCTAACCTTTCCTGTCTTTTCTCTGAGTGACAGACCTTCCCAGGCACCAGGGGACGCTGGCTGGTAAGAGCCAGGGGATTAAAGGAGACCTTCTGAGGATCCAACCAGCGAGGTATGGGGGAGAGATGTTCTTGTGGGCTCTGGGTGGGTTCCACGGTGAGAGGGCGAGCCCTCAGCCCCAGACTGGATGGGAGAAGAGTGGCTTCAACGTGTGTTCTAGCCCCCAGGGCCCTTCAGGACGGTGGCCAGAGGAAGGGGCCCCCAGAGCTTGAGACTTCATGCCCGCAACACTCACTGTGCAAACCACACCACGTCCCTGGCTTTCTTCCCTGGGACCCTGCTGCCCCTCCTCCAGGACAGGGGGCAGGGCTGCTACTCCAGACACAGGGCTGGGGAGCGGCAGGGGAGAGGTTGATTTCTTCCCTCTTGGATTTTACTTAGGTTGATGCATCCTTGGCTCGCTTACGGGCCTCCGGGTGCCTGGAGACGGGAGGGCCCCCTGCAGACGTTCTGTTCTGTTCCGCAGATGGACACAGGCTGTTGGGGTTACAACTGTCCCATAAGCAGCATGCAGGGATGCCCGTGTATCCCGGCATGGCCACTCCGGGCTGGAGGGGAGTGTCAAGGAAAGACTTAGCTATTGGATGCGGTGATGGCTGCTGGGTGTGACAGGATCATTTCCTGATGACTGTCACCAAGAGGAGTGACTCAGAATTCAGGAGCAGCCTGCCATGGGGTGATGTATTCATTTACAAAGTAGGGCCCAATACTGTCCTATATGGAAGGCTAGGTCTGGCACGCTGCCGCAGGTCCTTGCCCTGCGCTTACAACACGGGAGTGACCCGCCCAACACAGACTGCCACTTAGAATCGCGCAGGCTTCCCCAAACACAGACATTTAGGAAGCACGGCAGAAGTATTTCATCCAGTAAGGGGGTGATCCTGAGGCTGCAGGAGGAGTGGGGCCCTGAGTTCTAGAAGTCTGGGTTAGCATCAGCAAAGAGCCATGTGCCGAGCCCCAGGGCTCACTGCTGTTTTCAGTCCTGCACGGACGTGGGTACAGTCCCCTGCGTCAGGGAGGACAGGCCTGGGAACTTCTCTCGGGCACATTTTCTCCAGGTGGCCTGGTTCAGAATGAAGGTCTCTGCCTATGGGAACTGCAGCCTCCCGTCTCCCTAGGGCACTGGGGGTTCCCAGAAGACAGCGAGGGTGCGGTCAGCTGTGGGGACAGCCGGGTGGCACCACCAGGCCCACAGGTGTTTATTGGGACAGGAACCATGCAGGTGCCCCAGGGCCCAGGAAGCGTGCAAGGGAGTGCAGAGAGGTGGGAGATGGAGGCGGCGAGGGATAGGGAGGGTGGGGTTTGGAGACACACTTCCCTTGCTGGAAGGCCAACTCCACCGGGATGTGTGACAGGGCCTGGTGAGAGCCAGGGCCTTGTTCACAGGCACTGTGAGGTCCAGCTGCGAGCATCCCAGGGGAGCTTGGCCCAGGCCTGCTGTGGCCAAAGGGAGGGTCACCTGTTTCTGTCCTGGGGCGCTCCAGGTACAGTAGAGGCAGAGGCCACGCATAACTGGGCCCAGGCTGGGTGGAATGCTGGAGGAGGGGAGCGGGGGGTGGGGTTGCGGCTCTGGGGAGGAATTATAATCACAGCAAGGCTCAGGCAGGTTGCTGTCCAGCCCAAGGTTCAAGGGCAATGAACAAAGTGGATAAACCCAAGTTTGAACCTCCCCACTCCCCGGTTTTGCTGGAACACTCACCCCGTCGAGCTGGGCCCAGACCTCACCCTTGTAAATCCCCACGCCTTCTGGGAGGCAGTGGGAGGAGTGGGGAAAGCTGGAGGCCCCTGAGATGCCCCCAGCCTGGCTGGGGACCTGAACCAGAGATTTTGCTAGGGAAATAATGCCGCTTCCAGGGTGAGCAAACGCGACCCCCTACTGGCTCCAGGCAGAACTGCACCAGGAGGAGACAGGCATTGGGCCTTAAAAAGACAATCTGTGCCCTCTTCTCGCCAGAGGAGGACTTGGGGCTAAAGGGAGGCGTGTCCAGGGCCTCCCTCGCTGCCCCATGGAGACCATGCTGAGACTCCTGCTTCCCTGCCTCCTGGCTGAGATGTGGCTGGTGCCGGGCTCAGCCCCAGGTCCCCAGTTCCCATAGGCCCAGGCAGTGTTGGAGGCTCCACAGACCTGGCACCCCACGCCCTGGGGCCGCCAACAAGACTGGCCAGGGAGTGGGAGCTCGGGCAGTGGTGGAGGGGACCAAACCCTGGCTCAGGGGCAGAGGCAGCAGCTCTCCAAGGAGACCTCTAACCGGTTCGGTCTGCGGCACCAGATCTCCCCCCTTCACAGCCGGGGATGGGGTCTTCTCCCTGAGGCTGGGGGCCAGAGGGCTGACTGGGGCCCAGCTGGAGCACAAAACCCTCCTGCAGGCCCAGGGAGCCGCACCCCCAGAGCTGGGCCTCCCTCAGGGAATTCTCACCTTCCTCCCCGAGGATCATGATGTCAAACAGACCGAACTCAGGGTATCCAAGAGGCACTTCTGTACAAGTGTGTGACTGAATTTTCCCAATGCCTCACAGGCCTTTATGTTGACAAAGAGACGGGGGGGTGGGGGGAGGAATAAAATTCCCAAACTTTTCGATGAGATTAATTCCAACAGCGAGTTAATTCCTGTGGCTTACATCTTGCTCCGAGATGCCTTGACGCAATGCCATGGTGCTCTGTCCGGCTCCTCCTGTCCTCTGTCCCGCCAGCATCTGGCTAATGTCAGATGATTGTCTCTGCGCGAGCTTTGTTTCATGAACAGACTGCAACATGCGTGAAACTGCACAGTGCACCGGGCACAGCGCTGGACAAGTTTTCCTTTGCCGCCTCTGCCCTGGGAACCCCACCCTTCCAGCACCTTCCTGGCACCTGCACCCCATCCTCCCCTGACATTCAGACACAGTGCATCTATTCGTCCTTGGAAAAAAGCGGGCTTAGCCTCTGAGGTTTAGGATTGTATCTTTGCTCCTTCTCTGCTTTTGTGACTGGGGGCAAGTGATAAGGTCGCTGGTCCTCGGATTCTTAGTATAGAACATAGGGTCATCCCCCCTCCACCCCTGGCAATGAAAGCGAAGCTCAGAGAGATTAGCCTGACTCGGGCCAGTGATCAGTGGCAGAGCCCAAACTCAAACCTGGGCTCCCGACACTCTTGTGCTGGCTTCTTTCTGTCCCACCTCCCAAGGGGCCAAGGGATGGGGGAGGGGCTGAACTCTCGTGGGCAGGGCAGCAGCAAAGTTTAGTGTTCCCAGTCCATGGGTTTTATCTACATTTCGCCATTCTGTGTACTTGTCCTACAGAAACATGGAAGATTTCCTCCCAAAGTTCCAGCCAGATCAGAAGTAGGAGATGTGCGAGCTGCTTGAGGGATGGAAATCAGAAGAGTCTTCTCATCCGGGGCTGACCTCCGTGAGCTCTCAGTTACTTCAAGAAACCTGAAAGTCCCCAAGGTTAAGTCAAGATCCTTCAGCAGGGCCCAATCCCTAAGTATCAAATGTGACCGAAACCAGCAAATACTTTTGCAAACCATTTAACATCAATAAAATACCGTGCTGTCGTCGAAAAGCTATAGAAAATCAGATTTAAAATGCCAAAAAAAAAAAAAAGAAATAGCACTCAAGTTGGATGTTTTAATAATTTTGAGCTACTTTATTAAAACATTTCACTCATTTAATTCCTCATATGTGGACTTCTCCCTCTTCCCTCCCAAAGCTCAAGATTTGACCCCACAATGGAACGGGGTCACAGATTCATTAAAATTGCATGAAATGACGCCACTTTCAAGATGAAAGGATCCCCCCTGAGGTCATGTGGCCCAATTTCCCACCCCTCATGGGAGTCCCTTCTGGAATATTCCTACAGAACAGCCCCCTCGCTCTCTTTCAGTGCTTCCAATGGTGGAGAACTCCCCAATTCTTTGGAAAGCAGCTCAGTCCACAAATGGCTGAAATTCCTTCTGTTCTACACGGCCCCTCCCTGTAATTCCTCCCTAATGACTCAGATTCAGAATCTTTGACCTTAGTTATGCCTCTGGAGCTCCTAAGGGCAAGGTTAGTTGTCTTCCACATGGAATCCCTCAGAGAATCCATTTTCTCAGGGGAAGTGCTGCTGGTGTGGAGGGAAGCGGTAATCTGCTGTCCAGAGCAATTCTGTGCATCCCGGGGAGCTGGTGAGCATGCCCAGCCTCTCTGTTCACGGAGGTCAGCAATCGCCCCCCAACCTTTGCTACAACCAAGATGCTCCGACATTTCTAAATGGCGACGACATCTGACTACGGTCTTGGCTGTATGGAGTCTGATTCCTGTTTTCCCCGTGCGACTGCATTTTCTGATGCTGAGATGTTTAAAAAGGCCTCCACGGAGGCAGGACCCAGTGGGGTCACCAGGGCCTGCCTCCGGGCTTTACCCGCTCAGGGAAAGTCAGGAAGATAAACATGACCAACCCGCACAGCAGCACCTGAAAGAATTTCTGCTGTAAACACATTTTAAAATGAAGAAATGTGCTGTTTTACTGTCTAAATTGCAAACCATGTAATGATCTCTCCCCTCCCCCCGTTTACTCTGGAAATTTGCACTCCACCAATTGAGAGGATTTCCAGGTGTTGGGACACAGATGTTCCCATGATCTTCGCTTATAAAAAAATTATGTCCGGGGATGCCTGGGTGGCTCAGTTGGTTAAGCGGCTGCCTTCGGCTCAGGTCATGATCCCAGAGTCCTGGGATCGAGTCCCACATCGGGCTCCTTGCTCGGCGGGGAGCCTGCTTCTCCCTCTGCCTCTGCCTGCCACTCTGTCTGCCTGTGCTCGCTCGCTCTCTCTCTAACAAATAAATAAATTAAAAAAAAAATTATGTCGGTACATCATTTGCCTCGCATGCGGGTTCTGGACAAGAGGCCATGCCCACCATAACAGGCATCCGGGGGCCAGGGAGACTCCAGGGACCCGAGGTACTGTGAGGGACCAAGGAACTTCTACAGAAGAGTAACACAGCCCCTGTCCCCACTGTGCCTGCCAAAGGAAGGTCAAAGTATTCAGGGGCCCCAAGCAGTGTGGAAACCTCATGGGGACCAGGGGGAGCACCAGATCGTTCAAGAATCATTAAGACAAAGCCCACGCTTGCTAATTATTTGTTGATTTGAGGCGTGTGTGCTCGAACTGGTTGGAGGAGTCCCCTGGGTCCACACCTACAATGCGGTCTGGGGCCCCCTGGTCTGGTTTTGGGCTCCTAAGGCAGTCCCTTGTACAACGTAAGGTCCTTCTTCTCAGCACAGATGAGCCTGTACCACGAAATCTCGGGAAGGGGAGAATGGCCCCACGGGCAGGACCGCAGCAAAAAATGTCAAGGGACTCAGTTAATTCCCTCCTCGCCACTGCCCCACAAATGGTCTTGCACATTATCTCCTTTTCTAGGTTTTGCACAGAGCAGTGATGAAGGCTGATGAAAAAGAACTGAAGCAGTGACGGGACCCCTGTGGGAAATTATTGCTTATTCCAGGCCTCCCGTCCCCCAGGTGGACCAGACACGTCATCATCTATAAAGAAACCTCTAGAACGCTTCTATTTCTGGACAGTGTGGGGACTCCAGCTCTCCTCTGATTTAAGACATGGGTAAGTACTTAGTGCTCCAGCTGAGGCGGAGCCTGGCGGCCTGGGGTGGCAGAAGAGAGTGTCCCCCTTGTCCTCTGCTGGCCTGAGCCATTCTCAGACACACCCAACTATTAAATCCAGTTACTTTAAGGGGAGGTCTTACCATCTGTCTGGTGTTTTAAGCCTGTGTCTCTGAGCCTTTGTTATTGGCTCAGGACTAGCTCAGTAGATACCTTTGTCTGTTCCTCACGCATCTGACTTTTAAAAAAATGGTAGACCAGAACTCTATTTCCAGATGAAGCCTTTGGGAGGAAGACACATTCTTCGAGTCATGGGCTTCGCTCTCTTTACTTTCCTCTGGAGCAAAGGAAGTGTTTTATTTTAATCTATTACAGAACCATTTCTTGCCGACTAAAATAAGAAAACAGCTGTAGGCAGTCCTGACCACGGCCCCAGCCTGGGGCCTCAGGGCAGCCCTCGCTAGCTACCTCGTGGTGGGGCCAATCCTTTGACAGAGGCTTTAACTGAGCTGCAGATCGAGCTCAGTACCTTCATTTCACACAGGAAAGAACCGGGGGACACAGACCGGGTCATGGGTCATGAGGACGTGCACAGGCCCCAGGCAAAAATCTCATCTCAGAAAAAGAACACTTGCCCAAGGTCACCCCACATGGCATAGCATGGCAGCCAGCGGACTGCCTCTCCTGACCCCAGCCCCCTGGCCCATTTCACTCTTTCTCCCTTCTATCTAAAACACTGATCTAAATATACAGGCACCATGCAGTTCCCTCTGTTAGCACTTTGCTTAAACAGAACATAACCATGGGCTTCATCCCAAGGTTAAAAGGAAAATAGCAAATACCTCCAAAGTTTTCTGAGTCATTTTCTGTTACAGAGACAAGAAAATATTTCAGGAGTTAATTCTGAGAAGCATGGATGGAGCTAGCTAATTAGGAGTGTCAAATATGTTGACTAAAGGCCTAATTGGATTTCTATTTGCTATCCAATGTTTAAATATACCTAGAATGAATTTATTAGTCATCTTAATTAAGAATATAAATCAGAGTAATGTGAATCATACTTAAGGTAGTACTATTAAGCAGCAGTCTAAAGGCTGACATTTCATCATCCTAAAATCTGCACATTACCTCCTTCCTGAATTCCTCCCACGAGTACTGGTTGATGGCTGATAATGACCCAGCAATGCTAGGACCTAGAACGAGGCCAACCGACATTCTTAATTGACTTGTTAGTATTCCATCAGTCAAGTGTGTTTGTGGAAAAACAGTGGAAAGAGAAATAAAAGAGAGTTCAAATTATCCACCTTTGTAAGAGATGAAATCTAGAAGATAAAGTCTATGAGAACATAATATCCTCTGAAATAAATATGGCCAAACCCACCTATAAAAAGTGTCATAGTTATTGAAGGACTCCTAGAACGTTCAGATCCAACTCGCCCCTTTCCTTCCCTCCCCATGTACACACAAAACAAGGACAGCACATACAATTATATCTATCCCATTGCCCTGGGAGCCAGAAAATGGCCATATTCCCTGCTTAAAAAAAAAAAAAAAAAAAAACTTTTGAAAAAAATTAATCCCCCACATATACTTGAGGAAGTCCCTAAGGCACTTAGGTTTCAGCTTCTCCAAGTATCTTGTGGTTAAAAAAAAAAAAAAATGCAGACTAATGAAAACTGTAATAGATCTTACCCCCCAAAAATTCAAGGTTTCAACCGAGGGGGGATATCTGAACATGGCAACAAGTCTTCACTGTATTTAAGCATCAGTTTTAACAACTGTTTGGGCACAGACACAGACACTCACCCATACTCCCACACTGTCACACACGCTGTCACAACGGAGAACGGACTACAGGGTTGATCCAGTTATCTCATTTTTCCTGCAAAACTCCCACTCAGGCTGCAGAGTCTGGTCTGCTTCAGTCTGAGTGTCTCACAGACGCGCCCTGTCTGTTGGGTTAATGGAGCCGTCCTTCCAGAATAAGACGTCTGAACTTAGCAAGTCCAATAATGGAAATGACCTTGGAACGCGTATGAGGTTGTGTCAGAAAGGTTCCATAAGCTCCTCTCTAGTAGGTACAATCCTTTTTGGCCCAGTCTCCATTTCTGCCAGTGAAACGGAGTTCTGCTGGGTCTGTTATTTCACTTGTAACGTGGACTGTGACATTCTAGAACCTGTCCTTAAAAATGCAAGTTTCTGGGGTGCCTGGGTGGCTCAGTGGATTGAGCCTCTGCCTTCAGGTGGGTCATGATCTCACAGTCCTGGGATTGAGCCCCGCATCGGGCTCTCTGCTCAGCAGGGAGCCTGCTTCCTCCTCTCTCTCTGCCTGCTTGTGATCTGTCAAATAAATAAATAAAATCTTAAAGAAAAAAAAAAAGAACTGCTTTAAAGAAAAATGCAAGTTTCCATAATGAACAAGAAGATAAGGGAGCCAGCCACCCCTCTTTTGCTGCAGTGACAGATGTCACACAACTAGTCTGAAGGATCTATGTGGGGAGTTGTTACACGGAGAACTTTTACTGAGAGTATCAGTCTTGCCTCTGGTATAAATTGAGACATACACGGATATCCATAACTGCCACCAATTTGTTTTTTACTGTTTTTATATATCTGTCCATGGAAGTATAATCTTAGCAAATAGGTCAACCGTTTTAGAAATCATGCTCTGTGGGGAAAAAAGAAAACTCCCGAAGGCAACGTTGATTAGTCATTGTAATTGACAGTCTGGTAAGTAGGAACAAGACTGCAGCTGCTGCCTTGCGTGTAATCCTGAACTCTACACGCCATAGTGACAAAGCACTTGACTCTTCTCCCGCACGCGTGATGGAAAACGAAGCCCCTAACTCTGCTCTTGTTATGATTAGTTATTATTGAACAAATAAACTGAAATTCTCCATTTTATTTAAAGCAACAGAGTCAATGCTGAGTATGAAGCAAAAAGCTGGCTGTGCCATTATACACCACACATCGTCCCTCCTCATCACTCAGTTCCGCGTGAGTGGTGCTGACAGTTACATGAAATGCACAAAGAATACTGAATTCACTGAGCCCATATTGTCCAGTCTCTCAAATCTACCCAAGTTTTAACTACTCACAAAACGAGTAGTTCAACAATTCCATTTCTTTGTCCTTAAATGAAAAATGCCAAGAATCACTAAAAATAGCCCAGAAGAGGCCATATGAAAGGAAAAGGGGAAACAAAATGTCTTGGATAAGTCTCCAGCTGAGTAGCTGTCCCCTGAATAATTTATAGTTGATGTTGGTGTGCTTCTCGTTCATTACTTAAAAATGAACTGTCTTACTCTTTACCTGTAGAATAAAAGCTGCAGGAAAGTATTTAAAACTTTTTTCACAAACACTGGTATCTCATTAACCTATGTTTTATTTTGAGTAAATTCATTATTCATTATTTCACATTATAAAAAGTAACCACACACGCATATGCATTCACAAATTAGATCATCTTTATCATACATCAATATATTTTAAAAAACAAATATTTTCTAATATCAATATAGTTATATGCTGATTGCATTTTGAAATAGAGAAGCTGACAATAGCTTCATACAGTATATCTCAAGAACCGACATTTTAAAATTAAGAATTGTATATGTTCCACAGGCAAATTTGGATGGAAATGTTAGCATTTGTACAAATAAATGCTGTTGACATAGCTTAAGCATGATAGCTTGGAATAACAGCTGATTCAAACTAGAGTCATCATTTTAAATTAAGTAAGGACAAATACATTCTAAAATGTAAACAAAGTATTTATAAAATAAATTCTTCTAGGAAATAAAATCATCAATCTATTATTTTTAAGGTAGTTGTAGCTAAAAGTTATCAGAAATCTTGGTAGAATTTTCATTGCCAAATTGAAATTTCAGAACGTCCAGTTACAACGTTGTCACCACAATCGTAGGACTGATAAAATTGCAGACAGCTGGTCATCTCCTGTGCCGTGTGACTTTTCAATTGGGCTTGGAGATGTGCGAGAAGATGCAATGTCTTTCTTACTCCCCAGGCCCTTTCAAGTGATTAGCGAATGCAATTTCAGTTGATTTGGACTTTCATGTAATTTTTGAGTGCTAAAACTCTAGAACAGATAAATCGATGGTTTCCTGCACTGGTGAATGCAGACTGGTCTCTTCTGCAGCAGGGCTAAAAGCGTATAACTAAAGTTGTTTTTCATTGCACTTCACTATGACATTGGAATTCTGTAACCACATTATTACTCAAGAAATACATAGTATACCTCCTAGGGAATCTAATTTCAAACATGGAAAGTTTATCAACATCAGCTGCCATTATGTGTCTCTCTTTCATTCATTAACCAAAAAGAAAAGAAAAGAAAAGAAAAAAGCCCATTGCTTTAGCTTTTGTCCATCAATCACATTATCTCCAGTTGTCTTTGTTTTGCTTCCTTCATCAAGCAGATGATTTAAGGATTGGATTTTCTCGATTTTCTTTGTCAAGAAAGAAAGGAGGGAGGGAGAGAAGGAGGGAGGAGGAGGGAAAGAGAGAGAGAAGAGAAAAGGAAAAAACAAACCATGAAAAATTTTTTATCCGTTTAATGCTCACAAATTAAATAAGAAATAAAATCTACTTTAAATAAACCGAATATATGAGGATTCTGATTAAGTGAAAAAGAAATCACACACTAACGATGACTTGGAACTCTTTAATCACCAAAACCTACATACATCTAACATAGCATTCACTTCAATTCATACGACTTTTCCCCCTTTTTTGTGTGTAATGACAACAGAAATGAACACAGGCCCAAATATATCAATAGGGCCGTGATGCCTTCCTGTACCCCCTTTAAGACACTTGGTACTTCCAAACACCAGACGGCTCATCTCTAGGACACTGAGAAGCTGGAGAATGTATTGCGTGCAATTTTTTGGAGAAGCAACATTGAAGTAATACTTCCTGAAATCACTTCATATGCTTATTTTAAGGAAAACGGAGAGATTTCCACTTGGATATGGCACGTCACTGAATCTTGCCTAATACTTCACAGAAACCAGACCAACATAGGAATCAATCAAGCTTTTCCAGCCATGCGGCTGTGTGCTTTCAGGAGCAAGCCCAGACTAGAACCACAGCATATGGAAACAGAGTTGTGGACTCGATAGCCAGCGTCCTGCTAAAAAAAAGCAGCTGTAATACCAACATTTCTTCTCCTTCAGAATATTCAGGAAAGAAAAAAAACGAATGATGTGATTTTTTAGAGTGTTTCTAGATTCATTTTTTAAAACTCTCAGTTATATGTAATTGATTATATAATTCTATGGATATAATTATATGTTATATAAAAGATATATCCTGAGCCAGAGAAAATTGAGTCTATAAAAAAGAAAAATGTGCTCAGCAAAGAACGAACAGATGAAGATAGTAATCTGAAATACAGGAGTATTTGTCTAAATACTAGGTTTCAGCCATCTCTGCTTTAAAATGTTCCTATGACATTTAGAAAAATAAGAGAAAGAACTACATTATGGTGTTATTAAGTATGTTCTTCGATAGAAGAATTCCGGGCAAACTTTTGAGAGGAAGAGGGCCTAGAGGTGACAGACAGGAAGGCCCCTTGAGGGAGGAATCCATCCTCTCGTTGCACAGATGGGCTCCGTGAGACCCAGACGCCCACCAGACTATACAGAGCACTCCGCTGCCTGCCCTTGACCAGGGCACAAGGCACCAACTCCAGCTCCAAGTTCTCTATAGACCATTACCCCGCCTGCCCTCAAGCCTCAGGACTTGGAAATGGAACTTCAAAGCATGGTCATCTGAGCAATAACCGTAAGGGCAAAGAACATTCTCGGCAAATAAAAGTACCCTTTGTATGAATGCGCCTAATCTAGAGTATCCGTATCACCTTTTAGATTTGCTATTGCCTTGTGCTATTATAGTGTCCTTGAGCTCCATTCGGTAAACTTCTAAGTTGTAAATGAATGTGGAATACATCTATATCTATATATGTCAAAGGCCAATTAAAATTTAGAAGAAATTACGATATAGTTCAGTTCCTTGAAGGGACTAAAGCTTGCAGTTTCTGCAAAAAAGATGCATTTGAGGAATTTTATGAGAAAATCCTCATGAATTCAATGAAATATGTTTAACGGGAACCTGAATCCTATTTAAACTCCATTCTGATCAGAAGGTCCAGGTGTCTTGTAGGAAAGCACAACCCTGTAGCTACGGTTTGGGCTTCCTGGCCGATCAGTTCCCCCTCGATACGACCTCGCACCACGGAGGTCTGTAGACTCTGCCCTGCTACGTGTTCCAACCACAAGCACCAAAGGCTTCAACAGTTCAAACAGGATATAAATAGCGCCCGAAAAGTAACCATGAGGGAAAAGCAAAACAGCGGCCCTTTATAACCACAAGGTGAAAGCGTGAGTACGGTCTGCAGAAATCTCCAGTTTGCTGGGCCCACAGCCCTGGGCTACAGGCTTCAGGAATGTCTCTCCAGGGGCATCAGCTGTAGCCCTGTCTCTGAGCACTGGGTAAGGACACACTGCATGTGCGAGGCGGATACAACTGTACCCAGCGTCTTCTCAGAGATGAATGCAAACACTTCACAGGAAAACAATGGATCTCTGGTATGAATGGAAGCCATTTCAAGTTTCTTGTTGATTCCCTAGAGTTCCAGGGTCTTTGTCACATCTCTATCATCTCACATAAAGTAGCTGACATAACAGAGGCACAGGTGAAAATAATTCCTTTTAATTTATACCTTTTCCTCATTACGGACATTGTCTCTTCCTTGGAAAGTATTTAAGTGGGACGGAGAGTGCCTGAGAAAAGAGTAGGATGATCCCCCCGGCCCATCACTGCATTACTTACAAGGTAGCCTTTCGTGGTTGCGTGTCTTTACTTCCACTGCTCTTTGGATCCACTGAGTTCCCTGTCCGGGAGGTGCTCGGTAGGGAAGGACTGGGAGAAAAGGAGGTCGGGGTGCTACTGGCATTTCGAGTGCGGAATGAGTCATCTGAAAGGAATTCAACTACAGTCAGACATGCTGATTGTGAAAGATGGTAACTTAAGAGAAGGTTAATGATAGGTTTTTTCTTTTTTAAAATCCATTTGAAATAATAAAAAATAAACTGCACAAATCTAAAGCCTGATGTATGTGTACACTCATGAAGCCATCACCACCATCAAGAGTGAACACCCCCCCACACACACCCTGGCGACACCTTCCCCACACTCCAGGCAATCTACCTCTGGTCACTAAAAATTAGTTCACATTTTCTAGAATATTACCTAAATGGAATCACATGGTATGTCTGTCTTCTTTCACTCAGCATAATTATTTTGAGATGCCCCCTTGTTGTGTATATCAATACTTCATTCCCCTTTATTGCTGACTGATAGACCATTGCACGGATATGCCAAAATTCGTTTCTACATTCTCCTGTTGATACACACTGGGATTGTTTCCAGTTTTTGACTGTTACAAAGAAGGCTGCTATGAACAATTGTGCACAAGTCTGTGTATGAATATATGTTTTAATTTCTTGTAAATAGAAGTCTAGGAGTGAAACTGCTGGACCACATAGTAGGAATATATTTAACTTCATATGAAACTGCCAAATTGTTGTCCAAAGTGGATGTACCATTTTGCACTTCCACGAGCAATGAATAAACATTCTGGAGACTTGCTCTGTGTCTTTACACACATGGAACAGTGTTGACTCGTTAGTTCTAAAGATTTCTTTGATGTATCCTGAATGTAAGTCCTTTGTCAGGTATATGTAATATGGTTATTTTCTTACAATCTGTGTCCTGCCTTTTATTTTTTCATGCTCTATTTCAAAGTGCAGTTTTAAATTTTGATAAAGTCCAATATGTTAACTTTTTCTTTTATGGTTTAGAGAAAAATCTTTGTCTATTCCAAAATCACAAAGACATCCTTCTGTGATATTTTCTTCATAAATGTCATAGTTTTAGCTCTCATGCTTCGGTTTATCGTGCATGTTGAGATAATTTTGTACGTAGTATGAGATAAGGATTGAGGTTCAATTTGGTCTGTTTGTTTTTTTTTTAAGTAGATATCCAAAGGAACAAACTTAGTGATTTGAGGGGCACCGTGCACCTGAATGTTTATAGCAGCAATGTCCACAACAGCCAAAACATGTAAAGAGCCCAGATGTCCATCGACAGAAGAATGGATAAGGAAGATGTGGTATATAGATATAGATATACAGATACAGAACATTAGCCATTAAAAAGAAGGAAATCTTGCCATTTGCAACAACATGTATGGAACTAGAGGGTATTATGGGATGTGAAATAAGTCAGTCAGAGAAAGAAAAATACCATATGATTTCACTCATATGTGGAATTTAACAAACAAAACAAATGAACATAAGGGAAGGGAAGGAAAAATAAAATAAGATGAAAATTGAGAGGGAGGCAAACCCTAAGAGACACTGAAGTCCAGGAAACAAACTGAGGGTTGCTGAAGGGGAGACTGGCGGGGAGAAGAGATGATGGCATTAAAGAGGGCACTTGATGTAATGAGCACTGGGTGTTATATGCAACTGAGGAATCACTAAATTGTACCTCTGAAACTAATTTAAAAAAAAAACAGATATCCAATTGTTCCAGCATCATTTTTTGAAAATACTAACCAATTACTATTGATTCATGTTGGAACCTTTGTGGAAACTCAACTGCCTATGCATGACAGTGTAGACACTCCATCTTGACTACTGGAGCTTTCTAGCAAGTGTTGAAATCAGGCAGTTCAAGCTCTCTAAATTTGGTTTTCTTTTGCAAAATGATTTTGGCTATCTACAGTTCTGTGCATTTCAATTTAGATTTTGGAATCAGCTTATACATTTCTACAGAAAGACTACTGGAATTTTGATGAGGATTGCATCTCTGGATCAATTTAAAAGCAACTGACATCATAACAATTTTAAGTTTTTCCATTCATGAACATAATATCTCTAATTATTTAGGTCTTCTTTAATTTCATTCAGCAATGTTTTCAATTTTTTAGTGTATAAAGAATATACATTTTGTTAAATTTATCCCTGAAGACTCAGTTTTTTAAGTTACTAAAAATGTTATTTTTAAAAAATAGACTTTATTTTGTAAAATTTAGATTTACAGAAAAATTAAGATAATTTCCAACCACCCCTTAACTCCGTTTCCTCTCCTAACACTTCACTCTAGTATGCTACACTTGTTACAGGGAATGAACCAGTAATGAGACATTATTATTACTATTAACTAAAATCCATAGCACATTCAGATTTCCTTAGTTTTTGCCTACTGTCTGCTTCTGTCTCAGGATCTCATTCAGCATACAACATTACCTTCACTTGTCAGCTCTCCTGAGCCTTTCCTTGTTTTTGGTGACCTTACCAGTTTTGAGAGGTACTGGCCAAATGTTTTGCAGGAACCCTCTCTATCAGAATTTAGTTGATGTTCCTCTTAGTATTAGACTAAGGTTGTAGGTTTGAAGAAGGATGACAGAGGTAAAGTGCCATTTTCATCACATCATACGAAGGGTTCAAACTATGATATATTTTATGACATTTAATGTATTTTATCCTAGTTTCATGGCAGGTCACTAGAAATAGGATTGCTTGAGTCAAAGACTACTTCTTAAAACTAGGATTCTTGAAGAACTTTACCAAACTGGTTTCCAAAAGGGTTCTATGGAATTTCATACCCACTAACAACGGATACATTGCAGTTTGTGTCCCTGAATCCTTACTACCATTCTCTTTATATCTCCTCCACATAGCCTTGGATGAATGTTGGAATCAATGACAGGCAAAAATCACCAAATGATTAACGATGGGCTCATGTTGAGTAAAAAGTACTCAATTTGACCTTCCAAGTGGTAACCCTGACCTTTCATTTCAGCTTTATTTACCCTGCTCTTTCACACTCAACTCCGTGCTCCAGGCGAACTGGCCTCCTGCTGCTTTTTCAAGACACTGACCATCTTCATTATGACTGGTACTCTGCATAGGATATTGTTCCACACCCTTCTCTGCCCATCAGAAATCCTAGCGTACCTTAGGCTTCATCCCAAATGACATAAACACCTTGGAGCCTGCCTTAAGTCCCAAAGTAAGTACAATCTCTTTTCTATGTGAACATCTCATACTTGTGTTAAGAAACGTTTTGCTCCCTTTTTCTCTTTGTAGATGTTTACTTGTGTGTGACTTCTTCCTCAGTCTGTACTTCATTAAGCAATATATAACAAACTAGAAGAGATTCCAATCAACCAATACTCCCTCTCCCCAAAAATAATATTGAACCCCTAAGACAGAATATTTTCTGAATATCTTAATAAAAGATTTACCTTTATAAAATACATGATTTAAGACTCTGGATGTTAAGTTTTAGGATCTGTAGATCACATACACACTCTTGACTCTCAAGGTGACTTAAGAACTAGCAAAGTAAAAACTGAAGAAATCAGTGCATATCACTGAAACTTGTAAAAAAAAAACTACTCTGAATCAATATTTTTAATGACTTAAGCAAAGAAATTCCTTGGCAAGAATTGTTACAAGTTCATGAATAAATGTGCTCATTTGAAGTCATCTCTAAGAGGCCAGATTGGATCCATGCAAGTCTGAAGAACCACTTATGGAAAGCAACAATCATCTGCACCATTGAGCTCCAAGCTGAGCTAATTCAAACTGACTTTTCATGTATATTTATAATTCTTAAAGATACTCTGTATTATAAAGTTCATCAGCCCTGAATGTTCCCTTAGTGTCTCTTAAAGAATTCACCGATTTGCTATGATAAAAGTAATCAATAGTTTTATTATGTATAGCCCTCACTTCAAGAATTATTGATAACTTTAGTTCAAAAGCTTCCTGTTATCAAATGTGTTCAGGTTTCTCAAGCTATTCGTAGTCTATCTTGTAGAACCACTTTATGTACAGCATGTGAATATCAATGCTTTAATATTAGAAAGGTCTTTCTGATCTGGAAATGAAAACATACTGGTCACAGAACAGCCCGCGGGCATGTATCTACTCTTCATGAGAGTAAGAACACAGTAAGAGGTAAGAGGAAGACTGAATACTCAAAACATAACCTGAAAAGGAAATGTGACCAAACTTTAAAAAATTTCAGACCTTTAAGTAGATTTGCTCTTCTTTACACTAAAAACTGACCATAGATCAATACTATAATTTTTAGGCAATATTCTAAGGCAAAAACTTAAAAATAGACTTAAAGCCACTAGCAACTTTTAGCAATGTATTTTCCCTTATTCATAGTATAATTCTGTGTTCTATTATATAAGCCAGAGGTCAGCAAACTATTAGTCTGTGAACCAAGTCTTGCCTTGCCTGCTGCCTGCTTTTGTAAATAATATGTTACTGGGGAATAACCACACCTATTCATTATGTACTATATATGGCTTTTTACTCAACAGCAGAGTTGAATAATTGTAACAGAAACCAATTTGACCAAAAAAGCTGAAAATATTTTCTACCTGGCCCTTTACAGGAAAAGCTTGCTGACGCCTGGTATAAACATTCAAATATATAATATTGTAAATGTTTGGTTGCGTATGATCCACATGAAGCCCTACTATTTTTAACTGCCTTAAAAATTATGGCAAAAACTTTTTTCATCTGTGCCCCAGGAGGCCCTTGGCCTATGGAAAAATCTACCCTATCATTGTCCTTTCTCTCTTTCAAAAGCACTGAATGCTGACTCTTGGCTGTGAAAACAATATGGCATAGTCAAGTATTTTCTCAGTTGATAGGGAAAAGTTTAATTATTTAGGCATTTGATAAAGATGTAAGGTTAGGGAAAACTCTGTATCTAGAAATAAAGAAGTAGGTCATTTAAAGAAAATAACATTTCATTATATGCAGCAATTTTTGGAAGAGCTCAGATTTCTACTTACCAGTCAGTGAAATCACAGAAGTCTTCCCTAACCCCGAGACAGAAGGCGTATATCCTGCTGTAGAACTCTTACTAGAAAAGAACGTGATTTAGTTTAAAATACAAGTTTCTTTCATTCCAGTCATTAGGCACTTGGTCTTTTCTAATCTTTTTTAATGCTTTCTGCTACTTCTGATGAAGCACATTTGCTACTCTGAGTTCTCGTTATTGTTTACATTCCATGCCTCCCAACAATTCCTTTGTCTTCAACTTAAAAGCATTTTCTTAAACTTAAAGTTTTTCTCTTGATGCCCAGCTAAGACAGAGAATAAGGATAAGTTTCCCTGGAAATAACTTGTGTTCAGTTCTAATCTCTTTTGTCCATCTCAAGATCACCCTGTTGACTAGGAACTCCAGACAGGTCTACTGAGAATGTCCACAAAAATAGCTGAAAATCTAGAGTAAGCTATCTTTAACAAAAGAAAAACATATTCTTCCCATGCCATGTTATTTTTGTCAATAAATACTTTTAAAGACAATTATGTTTACTTAAAATTAGTTTTGTTGATTGATATGCAGCTATTATATGCTATATATGTACAACATTTATAACAAATTGTGGTCACTGAATTTATGCTGATTCTCTCGTAACCTTAACTGTTCATAATTCAGTCGATGGGGCCAAAGAGGAAACCAGACATGCATCTATTGTAAGAACTGTTGTGATCACTTTACCATAGAAACACGCCAGTGGCTTCTCCATAGAAAGAAATAGTATCCACAGCATGTGGCTGGATGTCCACGTCCACCAAGGGAAGGGAACATGTCCACACCCACTTAGCGGCTGGGTGGCACATGAAATAGAGCACCACCTCCCTCATAAAACAATACATGGATCCCGTGATGTCACCGTATAGCACCACAGTGATAATTTTTCTAGAATGCCACAATACCCATTCTTTTTTTTTTTTATTAAGATTTTATTTGTTTGTCAGAGAGAGAGAAAGCACAAGCAGGCAGAGTGGCAGGCAGAGCCAGGGAGAGAAGCAGACTCCCCACTGAGCAAGGAACCCAATGTGGGACTCGATCCCAGAACCCTGGATCATGACCTGAGCTGAAGGCAGCTACCACCTAACCAACTGAGCCACCCAGGCGTCCCCACAATATCTATTCTTACACAAATTGATAGACTATAGTTTTTTTATAGAGAATCTTACAGAAGAAAACTTAAAATTTACTGACCTATACAAAACCCCAAATTAATCCTGATTTTATACAATGTAAATATTTCACATAAATAAAGACGTATAACTATAAAAATTGAGTACAAACATGAAAAGCTGACAGATCATACCTAGGACACTTGTCTAAGTTGCCATACTTTGCATGAAAAGCTTGATTATTAAAGGACTGGCTTCGAATCAGTTTGGATTTCTTGACTTCTTTGCCTGGAACGATAAGCAGAAGGAAAATGCACCTGCTCAGTGCATCCTCAGTTGCGCCAACCCCACCCCCTCGCCAACCCCCACCCCACTTTCATTAGGCACTAATGTGTCCAGCTTCCTTTCCTTAGTCTGAGCTAAATGGAGTATCTCTTACCCTTACTGCCCATCAAGAACTCCTAAAATCATGAATGATAAGAGGTAAAAGGCATTTTAGAATTTCATCTCATGGAGTGACTTTCCCGGTAATTAATTTTTAGAAAAGGGAGACAGGAGACATAAAAAGAAGTTGCTTCTTACTTGTTGATGGGGTGCTTGTTCCAGAAGGTCCAGGAACAGAAATAGGGATGTTCTTGGGCAGAGTTGTTGGTGTCTTAGTGTCTCTCCCTAAAACAAACTCTGTTTTAAATTCTGTCATTTCCTCTGAGCTCCTAGTCTCCATAAACACACAAGACAACACGGAGAACATGAGTCACTGTCCCTAGCTAAGCAGCATGCTCTTTCCCAAACAGTCTTACTTTATATATTTACAGATTTCAAACTTAGCTATCAGTGACCAATCTCACAATCTTATTGCTGTTATCAGACTTTAAGTTTTCCTTTGAAGAATCCGAGGGTCCACACTGACTCGCACAATTTATTCATGTATTCCTATGTCGGTACCAAACGAAGCAACCAATTTTTAAAAACAACTTTTAGAAAATGAAAGAAAGAAAAGCAATTTCCCATATCAAATCTGAAAATCAGCATGAGCTTTCAGAGTGGCAGGATGCAACATTAATTGTATGACTTAGCAGTGAAGACACAAGAAAACCGCTTACGTTTCTTTTCAAAGGTCTTATCACTCATGGGCCTCCCATCATTCTGTTGCTTCTCTTTCTCTATTTGTTCCTATTATGAAAACAGTATGTTAGCATTTAAGGTAAGCACAAATAGATTCAGAAAACTCTTCTAATGAGAAATTATTCTAAGCTTTACAGATGCAAATACAGTTCACAAAAATGCCTTGAGAAAGAATTATTTTCTCCAAATTACTGTCAAAAGAAGTCCAGGTCCTTTCAGATTTGTGTTCTTTTACTATCTATAGACTTATGGATAGTAAGACTCTTGGGCATCTGTCAGGCTAAGACAATGAGTGTAGTGTCACTGTTGTCATGAGCCTTTATATTCTAGAAGAATTTGCTAATTCTCACCAGTAAAATATTAGTCATATTTTAGTAACATTTTTCTTTAAAAGGACTGAGAGAAAAAGAAATGGCCTTTTGGATATTTTTAAATGTTTCATTGAAGTATAACATACGTAAAGTACATAAATTATAAGTGCTTAGCTCAATGAATTTTCCCAAATGAACACACCTATATACCCAGCTTCCAGATCCAGAAACAAAATGTTACCAGAAGTCAAAGGAATCTTCTATCCCAACAAACAGAACAAGTAGGCAAGAAAATCAATAAACATAGCAAGCTCTGAGCAAACTCAGCATAACTGACACATATAAAACACTACACTCAGGGTGCCTGCCTGGCTCAGTCAGTAGAGCACACAACTCTTGATCACAAGTTCAAGCCCCACATTTGTTGCAGAGCCTACATAAAATTTAAAAACAAACAAAAAAACACTACATTCGACAACTGGAGAACACACATTCTTTTTAGTTGCACATATAAAGAAAAACAGGAAGAAAATAGACAACAGATTAAAAAAAAATTCCATTGGTCTGCATAAAAAAAGAACCAAATGGAATCTCTAACACTGAAAATAAAACATGTAAAACTGAAAAGCAAAATGTCATTAAGTGGGCTCACAAGTAGTTTTATCTATTTTGTCTATTTCCCCTCTATTATCTTGATCAAGTTGTCTTAAAGTCCTTGTCTGCTAACTCTAGCACCAGTATCATCTCCGGGTCTTTTTCTATCACCTGATTTTTGTCTTGGGGTTAGGTCATTAAGTCCTAAACATTTTTAGAACCTGCTTATGCTCTATAACCTCTATCCTGAACTTCAGTCTTTGTCTCAGAAGGCTGCAAAATCAATGTGGTTGCTTTTCAAAAGATTTCCACTTAAGTGTTTAATCTCACAGTACAATTTTTCACAGAGAGATAGAACATATAAAGAAGAAATAAATGGGAATTTGAGAACCAAAAAATACACAGTGGGAATAAAAACTATGGATAAGCCCAGAAGCTGAAATGGGGAGGACAGGAAAGAGTCACTGATTTTGAAGACAGATCAATAGAAATTACTCACTCTGAGTTAACAAAGTTAAAGGGGTAAAAAAAAAAAAACCACCTCATGGACCTATGGGCAATATCAAAAGATTTTACATGTGTAATCAAAGACCCAGAAGTAGAAGAGTGAACACATATTTATTTTTTAAATGATTCATTTATTTTAGAGAGAGAGCATGTGCACACATGCATGTGCAAGTAGGGGGAGGGGCAAAGAGAGAGACTCTTCAAGCAGACTCCCCACTGCACTCGGAGCCTGATGCAGGCCTCGGTCTCACAATGCTGAAATTATGACCTGAACTGAAATCAAGAGTTGAATGCTCAGTCAACTGAGCCACCCAAGCATCCCGAAGAGTGAACACAAATTTAAATAAATAATGGCTCAATCCTTCCCAAATTTGGGAAATAATACACATTTACAGATTCAAGAAGCTAAGCAAATCCAAAAACAGATAAATTTGAAGTCAATTATGCCTACACACATCAAAAGCAAACTGCTAATAGCAAGGATAAAAGAAAAAAATCTTCAGAGTAGCCAGAGAAAAGCAACATTACACACAGAACAATAATTTGAATGAGAGCTAATATTTTATCAGATGTTCTGGAGACCAGAACACAACTACAAAGTACATTAAGAGAAAGGCTGTCAACCCAGAATTCTCCAAAAATATCCTTCAGGGATAAAGGCAGATAACACTGTATTTCAGATTAGGGAAAACTAAGAAAATATATCACAAAATACTATGCCCCAAGAACAACTAAGGACAGTTCTTCAGGCTGAAGGAGGGAAAAAGAAACAGAGGGAAGTCTGGATCCTAAGCAATGAATAGGGAGTACTAGAAATGGTAAAAATAAGAAACACAGAAGTTTACTCTCTTAAATTCTTCAAAAGTACATATCTCACAACCTAGAGCAAAGTTTTGAATCAGTTGTCATGAGACAATTGGTGGGGTTTTCAATACAGATATAATTCACATAAAACTTTTAACATAAAGAAAGGGTAGAAAAGATCTGCGTCACTTTTAAATGAAGTGATACAACATTAATAATAGGTAGACTTTGAAAGGTTAAGTATATTGTAACCTCTAGAGAAACCACCAAAAACAATTCTGAAATAGAGAGAGAAAGAAAAAAAGGGGAAAGAGAGAAAGAACACCAGCCACTAAGATAAGAATGAAACAAGGGTTTTATCACCACGGATCTGATATACATCAGAAGAATATAAGAGTATAAACAACTTTATAGTAACAAATTTGACAGCTTAGATGACAGAGAGAATTTTGAGTGGGAAGCAACTTACCAAATTTACAAAAGAAAAAATAGAAAATCTGGACAGTTTTAAATCTATTAAAGTAGTTGAATCAATTATCAAAATCTGTTCTAAAATGGACACTTTGGGCCTCGACTGTTTCACTAGTGAATTTTATCAAACCCTCAAGGAAAAAATAAGACCAATATTATACAAACTACATCAGAAAACAGAGGGCGTGGTAGTATTACACATTTCATTTTATAAGGCCAGAGTAACTCTAATACCAAATTTAAAAGACTCCAAACATGACAAAAAAGGAAAATATAGACCAGTTTCACCAAGAATATAGATGAATATTAAAAATTAGCCAAAAAATCCAGCAAAAGAGAAAAGGATAAAATATCATTACGAGGTAGAGTTTATCCCTAAAATAAAAGATTGATTTAAGCACTGAAAAAACCAACGTAATTCAATGTTTTAACAGGATTAAGTAGAAAAAATAAATATCATTTCTAAATATGCAGAAAGAGCATCTGACAAAATTCAATAATCATTCATAAAAACTCTCACCAGACTAGGAATAGGAGGGAATTCTCACAATTTGATAAAGTGTACCCACATAAAACTTCTTTGTCATATCATATTTAATGGTGAAAGATGAGCTGTTTCCTCCTAAAATCAGTAAAATGACAAGGATGATGCCTCCATCACTTTTACTGAACTGGAAGTTTTTTTAAAGATTTTTATTTATTTATTTATTTGACAGAGAGAGAGAGAGATCACAAGTAGGCAGAGAGGCAGGCCGGGGAGGGGGGGGAAGCAGGCTCCCTGCTGAGCAGAGAGCCCGATTCCGGGCTCCATCCCACGGCCCTGAGATAATGACCTGAGCCAAAGGCAGAGGCTTAAGCCACTGAGCCACGCAGGCGCCCCTGGAAGTTTTTTATTATACTTGGAGTCCTAGACCTTTCAACTAGACATAAGAAATAAAAGGCATAAACACTGAATAGGAAGAAGTAATCTTGCTAAACTTAAAGAGGATGTAATGGCTCACGTAGAAAATCTTATTAAATCTAAGAAACAACTCTAGAACAAATACAAGACTAAGATACAGTAATTGACAGCAGCAACAAAATTCTAGAAAGTGAAATTAAAAATTACAATTCCATTTATAATAATTCCAAAAATATAATATACCTAGAAATAAATGTAACAAAATATTTCCTAAACTCACACTTAACACTACCAAAAATTATGTAGAAAAAAGTAAAGAAGATTAAATAAATGGACTGGTAGACAATGTTCATGGACTAGAAAATTCATTGTTAAGATGGCAATTACCTAAATTGATCTGTGGATCAATCCTCATTAACACACAACCTAATAAAAATTCCAGCAAATATTTTATGTAAATGGACAACTGGTTCTAAACTTTGTATCAAAATGAAAAGGGCCTAGACCAACCAAAGCAATTTTAAAAAGAACAAAGTTGAAAAAGTTAACTGACTTGATTTCAAGAATTACCGTAATGTTATAGTGATAAAAGACAGTTTGGAATTGCCAAAGAGAACATACAAATCAGTGGAACAGAATAGGGAGTCAAAAAAATAAACACATACATATATGGACAATTGTTGTTTTTTTTTTAAAGGTGCTAAAGCAATTCCATAAGAGAAGTTTTCAACAAATGATGCTAGAATAATAGAATATTTAGATAGAAAAAATATATAAAACTATTTGAAATGGATCACAGACCCAACTGTAAAATCTAAAACTAAAATTTCTAGAAGAAAACATAGGAAAGTCTTTGTACTTTTGCGATAAACAAAGGATTCTTGTAACAAACAAGCACAATCAGTAAGAGAAAATACTGATGACTCAGACCTCATCAAAATTAGAAAGTGCTCTTCAAAAGGCACCATTAAGTGAAAGATAAGCCACAAACTCCAAGAAAATACTCATAAAATGGATATCTGAAATAGTAGTAGTATTCAGAGTATATAAAAACTGTTATATACCAAAAATTGGAGAAAAACAACCCACTTTAAAATCTAAAAAGAGAGATCCCTGGGTGGTTCAGTCTGTTAAACATCCTGCCTTGGGCTCAGGTCATGATCCCAGCTTGGGCTATCTGTTCACTGGGAAGCCTGCTTCTCCCTCTCTCCTCTGCTCGTGTGCCCTCTCTCACTATCTCTCTTTCTCTAATAAATAAATAAAACCATTTTCATAATAAAAAAACTGATAAAAATCTGAAAACAGACTTCATGAAATAATAGATAAGGATGACCATTAAACAAACAAAAAGGTGTTCAGTATCATTAGGCACCAAGGATATGCAATTTGAAAGCCCAATGAGACACGACTATGTACCCACCCTATCAAGCTGAAAGGAGATGGAGTAACTGAAGCCCTCCGCCATAGCCAATGGACATGTCAAATGGCACAGTTTTTGTTTGTTTTTAAGTCAAGCATGCCCTACCATATAATCCAGCCCTTCCATTCCTGGGTATTTCCCCTCTAAAAATGAAAATATATGCCTCTCCAAAGACTTCTTCATAAATGGTCACAGCAGCTTTATTTCTAACATTCCCAAACTAGAAGTTACCTAAGTACTTATTAAGTACTTAGCAAGCAAACTGTGGGTAAGCAAAACTGTGGTATGTCTGTAATAGGGGCTACTACTCAGAAATAAAAAGGAATGGCTCTCGATATATACAACAGCATGGATGAATGTCAAAACAATTACGACGGTGGAAAGAAGCATGAGCAGAAAATATTATATATGAATAAATTTATACAAATTCTAGTTGCAAGCTAATTTACTGTGACAGAAACTAGATTAATGGTCTTTGGGGACTGGGGTAGAAGATATGGACTACAAAGAGGCATGGGGAAACTTCTGAGGGAATGGAAATGGTTGGCATTTTGATTGTGGCAATGGGTTCATAGATTATCCATAAGTTAAAATTCATCAAAATGAACACTTTAAATATACAGTTAATTGTATGCTAATTATATGCTTTTTTAGGGGCTCTCAAATGTAGTTTTCCTTCTAGTTCATAAAAGAGATTTCAAAGGGTCGGGACTCTTCTTTAGTCATTTAGGAAGAAAAACAGCAGTGTGAAATTGAAGGAAAATACTAATAAGTAACTCATAACAAAGCCCAGCTAATACTGATCAGAAGGAAGAATGTGTGTGTGGTTACGTGAAAATAACGTACCATTTCCATAAGAAGTAGTTCTTCTCTTTCTTTCTCTTGATCCAACAAATCTTTTTCATAAAACTTTTTCTGAAACTAAGTTTAAAGTTTAAAATGAAATTATGAGACATTATGTGAGTTTCTGCCGATTTTAAAATATTCTTTCAGCATAAGATAAGGTGTGTGCTTACCGCATCCATGGACATTTCCATTCTGTCCAGCTCTAACACAGTCTGTAAGCGAAGTGGCAAAAATTATTCAGCAGGAATTAAATTAAATCAACCAATCATTTCTCAAAAAGACTCCTCTTCCAGAGGGAGGTCCAAAGAGGAGACTTCTCTACTCTGCGGGAGGCTTAATAAGAAAATCTCTGAAGTTCTTCTCAATTTTACACTGCATTTTTAACCAGCCTCCAAAGGCCAGGATCCGTTTAGACTTGTAAAAGACTTTGACCTTAAGAAGAGCAAGTCTCCAGGTAAACACACAAGTCTCACTTGAACACACTAAACACATGCAAACTAACAAACTTCTAATAACTCCCAGGGCCACTTCTCTCTGAATTTTCAGAAACAGAAGATAATTTTTGAATTTTTTTTAAAAAGTTTTAACTAACTATATATGAAGCAAACTCTCATTTGGATTTAAATTCTTAGTTCCTTCCCGCAGAATCTTTTGACCATTATGACACTGTAGCCATTAAGAAAGACTTTGCCCTAAAAATATTTCTTGATTTAATATTTCTCCTTCAGAACACATTAGTCTGAAACAAACTGTTCCAATCAATGATTCATCTAACTGAGGAGTCTGACTCTGAGAGAGGGACAGTACTTCTCTCCAAGAGTAACTCTGACAGCTCAAATAAAGTACATTTATATATTCCTACACCCAAAGCTAGCCATTGCAAATGTAGTATTTATATGAAGCATTATTTTTATGCTGCAATTTGTGAAAATATTACAATTTATGCCAGGAAATGTCCCCTTTAAATACAATTACTTCTCATCTTAAACTGACTGGCATAAAGCCATACCATTTTTATCCCAAAGCTTTGTATGGCTTCCTCAGAGGTTCCCATGCCAAGATTTCAGTTTGATAAACATTATTCTATAGAATTTTCATGGGATTGATTGACTTCCTCATGTGACATATACCTAAAGAGCTCTAGTCCAGAATAACCCATTGTAGATTAATAATCCACTAATTTTATCATTTTTGCTCCTACTTACGGGGTTAGTTTGTAATATCTTTTAATAAATTAATAAAGTTAAATTAATTAAATTAATAAAGTTAACTTTATTAAAATTTATTTTATTTATTAAATTTTAGTTAATAAAATTAATAAAGTTAATAAATTCTTTCAAAAAAGTAACTCACCCTCTTATGTTTATTAGTTGACTCTATTGCCTAAATTTTGTTATTAAAAGCAAAGTTTTGTTATTAAATGGTTATTAAATGGTATTAAATGGTTAGGACAGAAATACATGATGTAAACAAATACATGTAATGCGTTTTATTTACATATATATATAAACACTTATCAGACTGGGTATTTCTGGTTAGTTTAGTTGGTAAAAGAGGAATTCACATTTCTGTAAAACAAAGAGTACACTAAGTCATCAAGTCATTTTATTAAGAAGTTTCTCATGTGACATCTGGCAATGATCTCTAGAAACAAAAGAAAAAAATCAAAGAATCCTTTTTTTTCTCATCATCGATGCTAAGTTAAAGACATTAATAAATTCCTCTCAGTACAAATCAGAAAACTGAAGTTCTTGTTCGGATTCAGAAAAATAACCACTTTAATTTGACTTAATCTTATAATAATATTAGTTATATATTCAGGAAGAAGTTTTTGAAGACTATAAAATATTTTCAGGTTTGACTTCACTAGCCCAAATTTTTACTGTTTTAGGTTCTAACATCCCCAAGCAATTCATTTGAGATCCCATGCTAAAACAAAGCAACAAAAACCCTGCAAGACATGATGATACATTACTGAAAAAGGAATGCCCTCGGGCTAAGAGATCTCTATTCTGGCCCCAGCTCTGCCGCTTGCTAATATAATCTCAAGCAGACATTTACTATCTCTAGACCTAGAACTTTTGCAAATCAAACAGATCATGAGGGCCTTTCCAGGGCTAAATTTCTATGAAGTGTGAATTTTCCAATTTTACCAACACAATTTTCCTGGATTATAATCCCTTATAAATCAAGTCTGGTGGATGAAGCATTTGGTTGGCCAGTGCTTACTAAGAACCTCACGTGTTCCAAGCTCTTTTTCATGGCGCATGTATCACTAGCAACAGGAGCTGAATGTCTGAGTTCCCTTTGGAAGGAACTGGACCGGCTGTGTGGCACACATCAGCCCAGCCAGTTACTAGTACTACTCGAGCAACGATGTAAGTGTTTTAACATATTGCTATCCTGCCAAGCTAAAACAGGGAAGCTAAGATGGACACTCTCTTCGTGCCGGACATGCAGGCATGGTGGTAAGAGTGATACTTACTCTTTTGACAATAGCCAGGACATCCTTATCTTTTTCTTGGCAGAGGAGTTTCCGCACACACATTTCTAACTGCTGAAGTAGGTGCTTATCTGCAGGGATCTTCAGGGTAGATTTCACTTTAGGCAACAAGCAGCAAAGTTTCATTCTATAATAAATTAAATAGTACTTGCTTTTGAACGCATTTAATAACCAAGAATAAGAGTAACATGAAATTGAAAGAAAGTTCCAACTCTGGAAAGCGTGGGAGTCTGTTTCTCACATAGCACATGGTTATGGAGTGCCTGGGATGAGCCAAACAGGCATTATTCTGGGTGCGGAGATACAACAGTGAATAAAACCAACAAATCCTCTGCTCTCGTGGAGCTTACACTATAGTATGGGGCAGGAAAAAAGAATAAGGAATTGAGTAAAATGTCCATCAGACAGTGCTAAGTGCTATGGAGAAAAAGAAACCAGGGAAAGATGAGGGAGGACCAGAGAAGGGGCATTACAATTTTAAACATGTTTCAGTGACAGTTTCACTGAAAAGATATTATTCAAGCAGAGACTCAAAGAAAATGAGGGAATGAGTAATGGGAACATCTGGAGAGCTTTACAGGCAGCGGCCTGCAGTTTGCACAAATGCCCGAGAGGGGGCGCTTGCCTTGGGTGTCACCCCAAATTGGCCCAAACTGGCAAGAGGACGCCAGCTGGTTCAGGACCCTGTGGGCCACTGCATGGAGCCTGGCTTTTCCTTCGAGCACCACAAGAAGCCACAGAGAATTTCGCACAGAGGAGTGAAGTGATCTGAGCACTGGGCTAAGTGAGAGGAGATGGTAGGTAGCCGGCGACGCAGGGAAACAACAGGGATGGTGGCCGCCTGAACTGGAGTGGTAGCAGTCAGGCGGCGAGAAGTGGTTGGACTCAGTGTATCTGCAAGCAGCAGGACGTGCTGAGGGGCTGCAGGTGGGGTGGCAGAAAGTCGGTTAGACTTTGACCTGAGCCGGCAGCAAGACGCAGTGGTCGTTTGCTTGGATGGAGACCACTGCAGAAGGAGCAAGGGTGGGCGTGGGTACAGGAGACGGGGATTTACTTTTGGACAGACTGAGCCTGAGGTGCTTGTGGAACATGCCATGGAAATGCTCAGTGGGCAGCTAGCTCAACGTGGCTCCCGTCCAGGATGGACGTTCATGCTGGAGACGTAGTGATAGGGACCTTCAGCACACAGATGACAGGCAAGCCATGAGACTGAACGGATCGCTGAGGCCGTATGTGCACTTTGAGAAGAAAAGGAAAAAGGACAGAGTCTAGGCACCATCCCAGTCTACACCACATGCATAAGGAAGCAACACAGAGACTGAGGAATGCCAGAGAGGGGAGAGGCGATCCAGGGAGGGACAGAAAAGGCAGTGCAGAAAATGCTCTGCTTTGCTAAGCTATTACTCTACCGCTCTGCCAGGGCTGGTCTTAGAGAGGGATGCTGGGAGGTGATCTATGTTTTGGCTGCTATATTCATTCGTTCATCTGCTCTCCAGATATTATTTTTTTACTCCTATGCCAAACCCAAGACAACCAAGCCCCATTCCTAGAGTTTCCAGGACGTAAGCTAAGCTTACAGTGAAGGATTCTTGATACACAATAAGATTTGCTTTTTATTCAAGCAAAAAGGTGAAAGAGGCTCTTTCTGCAGAATTTTCAGTTCCGTCCAGAGCAATAATGGTCTCAAACTCATTCAGAGCTCACCACGGATCCTGGTGATGCTTTCTCCAAATTAAGAGGCCCCAGTTGCCCCAAAGAGAATTTTTTGCATTTCTGGCAAAGAGGAAGACTCCTCTGAATGCCAGTAGTCTTTCAGCTTCCATACCGGCTAGACTCAGTGAATTCAAATTTTAAACATTTCACTTACGGAAAAACAAAAACAAAAGACTATGCATACTTCATTCTTCATAACTCAAGGCAGGTCTGGAAAACCTACTATATTCAACAGAAGGTACAGAAGCCACAGGGGTGATTATCTCTGTGAGAATCCTGGGCCCATGAGATTATAAAGATTTTAAGACTAGGTAGCACATCTTTCCGGTAATCTAAATTCTTTATGTACGTTATCTCGGTATTTATCCATCAGAACAGCCTATGAATTGGGTAACTAAGGAAATTAGTGCGCAGAGAGATTCTGTAACTTGCCCAGAGACACACAAGTAGTATGAAGCTGGAAATCAGCTCAGGCAGTGTGGCTTCCTGAAGCCCTCCTCCTAACTGCATGATCCCGCCGCTCTGCCTGTGATGGCTTTCCTTCTATCTACACATCTCTATAGAGTTGGACAAACGCTTCTGTATCCAAAATCCAGTTAGGATACGCTGTTGCTGGACCCATTCGTTGGGCTGGCAGCTGCCTGGGCAGAAGAGTGGAAACAGACAAACTGCTATGCAATGATCTCTTAGCCCCCAACCAACCAACCAACATTCATGGAGCCATGTTCAATTAATCTTCATTTGGTTTTTGAGTTGGCAGGTTGCTTTCTCTTGGGGTTAATGTTATGCTTTTAAGTCATATTCACCTGAGTAGAGATTATGTCATTTCCTTTCAAATAATTTTTGTCAACTGCTTGGTAAGTGAGAATTCATCACCCTGGGGGCTGCTTTACTAGAGTCCCAACTTTACTTTGCAAAATGTTAACAACGTAGCTGGATTCATTAGACATTTAACCCAGATAAGATGCACAAAATACTGCAGCCAATGCCGTGGCGGTTTCTGTATTTTCTTACACTAAAATAGAAAACAAAAATTAATCGCTTGATTGCCCCTAAAAATGGACAGAACTTCACCAAGCCAACTTTGAGTTGTTTTTTCTTTAGTCTTAGATGATCCATAAATTAAGAGTAGCTACTCAACCTTCTCCTGATGCCAATATGTGCATCCAAGTGGCAGGAGAAGCCTGTCAGTCTGGCTTTGACTCCTGCCCTCTCGACTCAATAAACAGAAGACCTGGGACACTGAAAAAAAGATTATGCTTCCAAGTCCTACTGAGGCGCATCAGTTAGGATTACTAGGAATTCCAGAGTAAGCATAAATTACTTACTTTTTTTTTCAATTGACTATGAAAAAGAATTTGCATATTTGTTATATGCATATATATGTTATATCTACATAAGTTATATCTACATATTATAGTAGATAAATTTAAAAGTACAATTTTTTCAAGTATTTCCTTGGACTGGTACCATACCTCACATTTGCCACAGGATCATGTGTCAGTTCAATAGCAGGTAGAAAGAAGTATTTACAGAAAAATGATTTGGAGAAGATTTCTATAATAAATTCACAGGTATCCAAAAATCGAAGTCTGTTCCAATAACTTTTTCCTTGGCCCAGTTCTAGAAACAACAGTAACAAAAAAGAGAAGTTTAATTTTTCCTACACGAAATTCTATGTGACAAAATCAAACACACAAAATCCATGACAAGTTTCTTTGTATCCACAATTTGTTTAGAAAATGTAAGAAGAGAAAAAAATCATATTATATACTCCAGATTAGTAGACTCCCCAAATAATGACATCTTAAAAACCAGAAAAAAGGTCATTTTAAAATATTGAATATATATACTATTTTTGATCACCCATTATGTGCTGAATACTTTACATGTATTATCACATTTAATCCTAAAAAGGAATCCAATAGGATAAGCATAGATTTATCCAACTGAGAAGAGATTTTCAGAGGTTAAAGTCACAGAGCTGGTAGGTGCAGGATTGTAATTCAAATGCAAGTTTGTGTAATTTCAAACTTTGAAGTTATATTTGATCAATCAAATCAACTGCTTTCTTTGTCTCATTTCCATAAGAATCCTATGAGGTGGTTAAAGTCATATGTAAACACTGTATTACTGACAATAATTCAGGTTAACATGTAAAGGATTATTTTCTCTCTTACCACACAAATGTTCAAAAGCAAAATTCTTAAGATTTAAAACCAAACAGAATGTCCTTACAAAATAAAACTGATTCTAATTGTGAGGTCCTACCACTGAAAAATGAAAATTAAATTAAAACAGAACAAAAAAGAGAAAGATTAAAGTATACTGAGCATTGGGGCACCTGGGTGGCTCAGTGGGTTAAAGCCTCTGCCTTCGGCTCAGGTCATGATCTCAGGGTCCTGGGATCGAGCCCCGCATCCATCGAGCTCTCTGCTCAGCAGGGAGCCTGCTTCCCCCTCTCTCTGCCTGCCTCCCTGCCTACTTGTGATCTCTGTCTGTCAAATAAATAAATACAAAATCTTAAAAAAAATAAGTATACTTAGCATAATTTTTCTTAAATGGAATTTTATACACTCTAATTTTTTGAAAAGTGGTGATCTATACTTAAAAAGGTAAACTCTCCAGTAACCAGAATATCCCATTACTTACCTATGCTAGATAACAGAGTTTAAGAAAAGCATTAAGACATTATGGTCAAAGCAAGTATACAGTAACTAAAAAGGATTTATATGTGTGTGCCACTATTTCTAGAATTAACACTTCAAGTAGTGGTTTATATCTTGATTTTAGCCCTAAGTAAATTAAAATAAATTTGCATTCATTAATTGACTTAACCTTTGAAGACATTATGAACCACCTAAGCTTACCAGATACATATTTATAGGTACTATCAACTCTGCTCAAGGAAACAAACCAAAAACCCATTCATTCTGTTAATATTTAAAATAAAAACATAAAATAAATTACTACATTCATGAATATTCTACTCATATTTTAGTTCCAAATGTTATTTCATCAGGGTAGAAACTAGACTCTCAACATAATTATTTTAATTATTTTTAATAACTAATAATTTAATAAATTTAAATAATTTTAAACTATTTTAATAATATTTTGATATTAATTTTAATAATATTTTAAATAATTATTTAATTATTTTAACTTCTCAAGTGTAGAAACTCACTAAAGTAGGCCCAGACTAATGATTATTCCATTCATCATAGACTGATCCTGTCATATAGATTTCTAAAACCAAAAAAAAATTAACCTAAAAAACTCAAACACAAACACACTCTGGATATTTACCAATATCAGCCTAACTATTCATAGAAAAAATGATAAAGCCAGACAGAGCTAAGGCCAGTTTACTTTCTGTTTTTTTAAAATGAGAGCCAATGATTACTTACGTTCAATTAATTTTTGAATGACCTCATGTCTCTGTTCTTGTTTACGATTATAACGTAGAAAAATGCATAGAGTCCGTGAAGCTGCCTTTTGGACAGGTAAGACATTCTTGAAGAAATAGGTAAGAAAGACAAACCAATCAAACAGCGTATTTTTGCTTCACAAATCAATTTTCAGTTTTGGCTAAAAGCAAGAGCAGTGATGTCTGCCTCTCAAATCACTATAGAAAGTTTCTTCATAGTTTCATGTTAATATCACTCAGGCAAATCAGCTTAACGTATCACATTACAAAGTTAATGCGGTTTGGCACGGTGATTTCCAAATCATCCAGATCTGATTTATATTTGACTTTCTTTTTCTGCTATTTCAGCTTACGTGTCATTCTCCCCAAATATATCTCAGCCAGCCATTCTCTTAGCCTTTCCCTGGCCTTGTCATTCATTTATTCAACAAATATTTGCAAGAACATGCCCTGTGTCAGATACATCACCAAAAATGTGCCACTTCTAAAACAGAAATCTAGAGATCCCATGACCAGCTGTACTTTTCAGTCCTTCTGGCTTGCTTCTGCCTCTTCAGCCTCAGTGTCATTCACTGAGATCCCTGGTCCATCCCACAGATAAAGCTTAGAATCCAAAGGACACCATGTCAGTAACTCTGACTAGTGTTCTGTAGTCCTTCGTCTTTTGAATTTCTGTCACACCACTGGGTACAATTGATTAAGTGAACTCAGTCATCTATCTTTACTGGGTTTGGGTTCAAATTATGTATTAGAGAAAAATCTCTCAAGCAGATATACTATGTCCAGTATAAAATTCACGTTCGCCATCTTGGCTTACATAGAAATACTGTAATATTTAATTCTTGAAGATGCAGGTATTATAATGGGGATCCTTGGAATTCGAGTAAAATAAAACTTTACATTGCTGGGAGTGTGAGGCCTGCTATCTCCTCTCGTGTTTTATACACTATTGTGTGGTGTTTTTAATGCATTAAATGTAAAAGGAGAATATTCATTATGAATTAGAACAGAAAGTTTAAGAAACGTACATAAACAGAAGCATCACTAGAAAATGAATTAAATAAAAACGTGTCACTCTTTCCTTTCATTCTGTGTATACTAATGGAATTTTGAATGCATAAATACTTTAGTCATAAGAAAATATGTATATTTTGTACCTCACAGTATAACATAAGTTATCTTTTGGGCCAGAAACCAAAGATAAATGTATCAGAAACATCTAATGGGCAGCCTAAGTTGTGACAACTGGAGCACACTAAGAACGACTACAGTTGATTAAAGCCATATTTAATATTAGAGAATGAGCCTGAAAGAGAGAACAAAACCAAAAGAAAACTCAGCAATCTCTACTGGAAGTGGCTCCTGCACCAAATCCTAGCTCTGAAAATTGATCATCGGAGGAAAAAACTAAGGATCACATGAGGAAATAGATTTCAGCATCATCAAATTACCCATGTGGATGAAGTAAAGCATCTCTTCATAGAAGAATGCATGAAAAATGTAGAAGGGATAGAATTTTTAAAAATCACTCTTCTGCAAGTTCTAATGAAAACGGATTCAGGAAGGGTCATCAGCAGATGCCAACCCTAATGGGTATGAGATTGATGAGAAACCGGTATCCAGAAGGTTCAAGGGTCAGCTCGCAATGACAGTGCCCCTTGCAAGGGAGAAGTCACAATTCTGCTGTGGGCTAAGAGCTGTCACCACCTGGACAAGTACTCCAAGCTCACTTACAGAGGAACACGTGTCCTTTGCTTCGATGATGATGCGAGATGACGCGAGATAAAAAACAAAGCAGCATTTATGAAGTATGCTTGCAAAAAATGTTTAAACCTAAAACTCAGCAAGCCCTTAGATCTAAATTTCCGTTTACAAGGAATACTGAGAATAGGTGAACAAGCTAATACCATGAAGTAGCAATGTGACAGATACAGAACGGGAATATTTTACAGGATGATGAAGTCTCTTCCACAATTCAAGGTCGTGAAAAGGTGGGGAAAGGGAGAAAAGGGAGTCTGTCCTGAATTAAAAGACAATTAAGAGTTGTAACAGCCAAAGGCAATGTAAAGATCCTAACTGGATCCTATATGGAATATAGGAACATATAAAATATGGTCGGCAACAATGTAATCTCCATGGATGTGAACTTACGCTGAAGAATAACCATCCATTTTCTAAAATGCAATGCTTCTATTGTGATTATACAGGAGGATGTCCTCTCTTAGAGATGAACACTGAAATGTTTAGAGATAAAATATAATGATATCTGTAATTTAAAATTCCTCAGCACAATGAAATAGAAAACACGAATATGGCAAAATGTTAACAATTGTTCTGTCTAGCTGGGTTCTACAGGAGGGTTCATCAGTCTTCTCTGCCTATCTGTATCTTTAAATTTTTTTCACAACAAACGCAGAAAAAAGAAGTTAATGTCATTCCTCAAAACCTTCTGAAGATTTTCCTTGTTTCAGAGACCACAAACTAGACTCTACATCCTGGTTCTCAAAGTGTGCCACCCAGGCACCCCACTCCCCGCCACTCACCACCCCAGCTTCCTGGCGCCTCACACAACCACACTACTCCCTTTGCCCTGTCCTTCATCCACATGGTAACTCCTTTACTTTGTTCAAGCCTCTGCATGAAGCGTACTTGATCAGAGAGGGCTTTTCCCTGACCCCTGTCTCCACAACAGCATCCCGCTCCCCTCTGTCACGCTCCTCACCCTCTACCCTGCTTTGCTGTTCCTCACTGTACTTTTCAACCCTGACATACTATGTACGTATGTTGCTTGACGACAGCTGGTCTCCCAATAGCATCTCAAGTTGTGTGATAAGATGTCCTTTGTCTCTTTGTTCACTGTTGTATCCTAGTACCCAGAATACACTGCTTGGCACATAGTAAACACTCAGTAAATTTTGCTGAATGAATGAATGGGTATTATGATCATTAGGTACGGAATTAAAAATATAAATGTTTTCTCCAGAGAATACTGAAGCAGAATAATGTATCTATCCCTTTGATCATGGAAAATGTGCTATAATAATCATGTATCTCCTTTTAACTAGGGAATTACTGCCTTGTAAAAGAAAACAATAAAACAAATCTCTTAGGCTTACAGGTACTTTGTTCACATTTTTGTGATAAATCATTTCTCTTTCTTGAGAAGTGAAGTTAAAAATACAGAATAACTGGGGCGCCTGGGTGGCTCAGTGGGTTAAAGCCTCTGCCTTTGGCTCAGGTCATGATCCCAGGGTTCTGGGATCGAGCCCCACATCGGGCTCTCTGCTCGGCGGGGAGCCTGCTTCCCCCTCTCTCTCTGCCTGCCTCTCTGCCTACTTGTGATCTCTGTCAAATAAATAAATAAAATCTTCTTAAAAAATTTAAAAAAAATACAGAATAACTATGTGTTCTTAGCTTTGTAAACACAGCATGCCTACTAAATCATCAGGCTGAGATAAACAATTAAGATCAAACGTCACAGCACCTACTGGCATCTGTGAATATATTCACCTCCGCCTGTGGGATTACGTATCCTGTCACCACCCTTTAGAACACAAATTCCCTTAAGAGCAGGAGTCCATCTGTCTTATCTGCTCCTATATCCCTAACTCCTGAAACAGTGCCTGACATATAACAGGCACTCAAACAGATTATTTCTGAACAAAATAATTCATCAATTCTGCTCAATTTTACGTGAAATTTCCTACGTGGCACACTCACAGACTGTCCTCTGATAAGGAGTCATTGATGTTAAAATCATTTCTTAAGACTGTTACAGCTATAATGTGACCTTCATGCTCTAGGCTATGCTTTGATGAATGAAATTAACCTGTAGAAGTGTTAGTTAATGAAATGTATCCTTATTTTTTTTTACTTACGTTATAAATGACAGCAATAATGTTATTTTGTTTTTCTTTTTAATCTTTGAAGCTAAACCTGATTTTGGTTTCCTGAAATGACTATTCGATTTCATTATCTCCCTTTCATTGAGAACAATGAGAATATAAAGCACTTTTTCAACAGTTTCTAAAATACACATGTTATATGGAACTCTTTCACACCTCAGAATTGGCAGGAAGACATATTAAATGCACAGTGAACTGTGAGCTAAATACACCTCTGAAATTGCTGTGTAAAAGGTAGACAACTTACTCTCTAGAGAATTTGAGTACAAACCTCCCCCCCCCAACCTGCTTTTGACTCTAATTTTAGGGATATCCACAGTAGGCTATCATGTTTTTAATATAAGCTTTAACTGTTACACAGCCACTTTTTAAAGATCCTTTAAAAGAAAAAGCAACTCCACTAAGATTTAGGGACTTACAGGATGTCTTGGCAACATGGCATAGTTGAGGTAGGTAGGCTCTGAAGCCAGGACACATAAAATGTGGATGTGAGAGCACAAGGGACTCTGCAGTCGAGATCATACTCCTGCCAACCTGCCTTTTGAGAACTATATCAAGTTTGAAGTGAGTCTATTCACACTCTCCTTGGCAACATATGGAAAAAGCTAAGTAAAAGTACCTCCTGTTCATTCTTCAATCCAGCTATGTAGGCAATGTTCAAACACAAGCATTAGTGAAGAAGCAGAGGGAAATCTGAGTCTCCCCCTTGGGGACCTGGGAATAAAACATCCTTCTAGGACCAAATGGAATCAACAGAGTTTGTTGTACTATTCTGAGAATAGGAAGAATCTGGTAATTCCAAAATCAGGTGTGAGTTCAAAAGAATTAGATAAAAAGGGGGTGCCTGGGTGGCTCAGTGGGTTAAAGCCACTGCCTTCGGCTCGGGTCATGATCCCAGGGTCCTGGGATCGAGCCCCACATCGGGCTCTCTGCTCAGCAGGGAGCCTGCTTCCTCCTCTCTTTCTGCCTGCCTCTTTGCCTACTTGTGATCTCTCTCTGTCAAATAAATAAATAAAATCTTAAAAAAAAAAGAATTAGATAAAAGAATTAGATAAAAAAAAAGAATTAGATACTGTGCTCACATTTGTCATCATGATTGTGAACATTCTTTGTAAGAAACGATAATAAATCTGATCACTTGATATGATGTGTGGCAGACAGGCATATTTCTGTAGTAGCTTCTCATGAGTTCTCCATTTCAAGGAGGCTGCTGCTCGCTGCTCAGCGGCTGTGAGGGCTGGGATCAAGTCAGGCAGAGACGATAACTGAAAAAAAAGCACATCAGAAGATTGATGATAATAAATCAATTGCAGCATTCAGTCCAACTACCCAGTCTTATAATACACTGGGGAGAGGAATATTCTCACTCACTTCAGAACCTAAGAGGATCTTAGCTGTCAAAGGGAGATAATTATCTGACAAAATCAAATACATTTTTTAAAAAATCCTTAAGTAAAATTTATGGTTACTGAAAACAAAATTTTGAAATAGAGAATGGGACTCAATCCTTCTAACTAAAGTACAATGTGTTCTATTTCACTGTTGGAAAATTTTGGCTTTCTACATTCCTACTGTTCTGTCTTCACCAGATGCTATGCTTGGAATAATAATTAATACTAATAAAAACTGAAAATATGAATGTAAACTCCAAGGACAATAAATAAGAACTATGGTAATGGAAGAACTGTAGGGGAAATTCAAGCTGTTGAAGCTTCCACAGATATTTAACATAAGCACCTGCTATTATGAGGCAAGCACTACTTTAAATGTCTTCCACAAATTCTCTCATTGATTCCCCACAACAACTCTGTAGAGTAAGATCATATTTAAAACATTCAGCAACTTCTCTGATACATGGGATTTACCTTATTTTCTTGAACACTGCTTTCTCCACCAGTGGACATAAGTTCAAGGATTTCTGGAAGATGATCTATAAGAGCATCTAGTACCTTTTAATAGAGACATCGATTACTGTTATGGCAACTACTGTCTTTCTAATCTTGTATTAGCCTCATATGTCCATTTCTGTGAAGAAATAGTATCATTTACCAAACAAAATTTAGGGAGTTTCTATTTTCCTACATTGCCATCTTCTTGCTGGAATGTTTTAGAAACATGATCAACTGCCCCGATCGAAACTACCTTTTTGAAAAGAGATTAGTGTATCTGCCCCTTGATCTAGATCTAAGGCAGCTACATCTATACAACTAATATGCTGAAAAACTGCCTCTCAACTTTTACAAAGTAATTTAAGTCAGATAACACCCTCAGCAGTGTGTAAATATTGATGAGTTGAGCTTTGGCAAACTAGTAGTCATTTGGGTGAATAGGATACACTAAATGCATCATCAAAACAAAGTATTTCAGTTTCCCCAAGTACATTCCCCAAATAATGCTGAAAGAAAAAAAGATACAAAATGTGATATAAAACAGGACTGCAATTTTATAAAATACAAACATTTTCATAGCAAAAAAAAAAAAAAAAGAAAAACTTAAAAATATAACAAAACAGAAACAATGACTGGAACTTTTGTCTGTCTACTTTCTGGTATGTCCTAAATTTTTCTTAATAAACAAATATACACTATTTTAAAACATAGTATTTTTTTTAAAATATCTCAACTTCCAGTCTTTGATACAATGGCACCTTGTCTTGATGCTGTTGGGGCTAGTCAGCTGAATGAATTCATGCAATTCTGAAGAAGTTTGGGGGGGAACGGGCATTAATAATATTCAGATTAACATAAAAATGATAATTATCATAATTAACATAAATTATGTAAAAACCAAACAGTAAGAAGATATTACCTCCAGTGATTCATCTTGTAATAACGTTATTAGTTCTTTATGTATTAAATATACTCCAGAATTTAGAAGTTTAGATACCTGAAATGGAGCAATAAAGTCTCTCAGGTTTAAAACTATTAGACATCTAAAGGATATAATAGTAATTTTACAAAATGCACCCCTTTTAGATACTTCTAAAACAAAACTAGGTTACCATATAAATGTAAAAATTAAATTTCTAGAAAAATTAACTGCATAGAAAACCAGCTTTATAGTCTGCTTTATAACACTCTGGGGTGTGGAGACACAGGGTGGGAAAGCCAGCGCCCACAAGGGCGTAGAAAGTACAGGATGGATTCATCAGTCATAATTTTTGTATCACAAGCAGTAAGTCCATGGACACCTCTAGCTCATATTTTAAAGTCTTAATAGCAACCAACAGGGTCTGACAGGACATTGTGGGCATATGGTTCAGCGCCTCCTGAAGAAGACAAGCACTGCAGAAGGTCGGTGTGACATAGGGACAGAGGGGACTCCGAAGCAAGCAAGACACTGAAGATATTTCCCATCAAAGACTTTAATCAGCACCAGAGGAGTTGGAAGGGTCTAATCTAGCTTCCCTGTGAACACATTTGTTTTTCTTCCTCCAGGCAAACTCAGAACCCCCAATGGTAAATGTACCAGTTTCTACTTCATCTTTTTTTTTTCCTTTTCTTTTTTGGGTTTGGTGTTTGTTTGTTTGTATTTACATATTGGCCTTCTGGGTAAGATTTTATTTGGTGGGGGGAAGGTTCCTGGATAAAGAAAATGTTTTTAAAAATTTTGCTCTACAGTGTTGTTTCTGACTTGTTCAATGTATTTCTGAAAAACAAGAATAAAGTTAGGACATGGTAAAATAACTACCAGAATTTAACAATAACACTGTGAAAAAACTGTAAATCCACCAGTGGATTCTCACTACTCAAAAGGATAAACCTAGACTAACAAGCTTTTTATGGAGAACAGCAACAATCTACCTACAAGGTACAACTGAGAGAACACGGCAATTAGCCATCCAGCAAAGAGCTAGATCAATGATCCAAACTTCTACCAGTGAAGTATTTTTAAGGACACATTTCAAGATGTTTATTTATAGGGTGTTAACATATTACATCCACTATAAAATGCAAAAAAATGAAATATTAAAGGGATGAGATATAAATAAACATAAGTAAAACCTCTAATATATAAATCCTGCTTTCTCAGATACTAAACTCACGAAACCATCTCTAGAGACCATTCATCTAACAAGTACAACCAATCTGTGTGCCCACTTAACACACCGTGGGGACTGATAGTTTGAGTGAACTAGGCCAGCCAGAGCCCTCTGTTCTTTCCCCTCCTCCCAAAGTGTGTTTCTATCGCTATATTTACAAAGATGACTTAATTCTGTAACACTGGAATTATTTTAATTAATTATTCCATTTAAAGGAAATATTTCCTAGATTTTGCACAGTGACCAGAAAAACTGTTATTCAAAAGAAACAAAGACTATCAGCCAGCAGCCAAGAGTTATTTATTATTAAGCAAAACAATAGTGAGACTATAGACGCCTCAGGTACTTTTAGCTAATCTAACGATGCTCTGCTTGCTGTAGGAACACAGTACAAGGAAGAGATTGAAATCTTCTCATTGAGACTAAGAATATTTAAGTGCCTCTTATAAAGAAAGGAAATATTTTATTATGCCATTTATAAAGAGGTATTTCTGTTTTGAAGTTCCTAAGTTATAGTTCATACATCTTTACTACAACTACAGCATACATGTGCTTACTGGGATCATCTAAGACACAAAGCCAAATTTCAAACTCAAGCGTTGAACAGTTAATGACATTCATCATCAAAGTTTAAATTCACTTTTGCTCTTACATTACAGAGAGTTGTTGTAATAGCCGAACCTAACAGCTATATTCATGACACATGATCCATTTGCAGTAGAAACAATAAATTTAGGGTGCCTGGATGGCTCAGTTGGTTAAGCATTTGCCTTTGGTTCAGGTCATGATTCTAGGGTCATGGGATTGAGCTCCCTGCTCAGCAGGGAGTCTGCTTCTCCCTCTACCTCTGCCCCTTCTCCTGCTCATGCTCTCTCACACTCTCTCAAATAAATAAATAAATCTTTAAAAAAAATGTTAAATAATCTGTCTATTTTCCATTTATTCTCAAGTTCTTGAGTTTAGACGCAAAGTTAAATATAAATACTGTAAAGCATATAAACACTGATTTTATTTCCAAAGTTGCAATACCCATATTCACACCACAATGTCTGGCTTAAAGTAAGCATTTAGTATATGAATGGGTTAATAAATGATAAATGATTATAATGTGCTTATGTAAATGAATTCTACTATGGGAATTTTAAAATAACATTTAGGATCACAATAGGAAAGACATATGGAGTCTATATCTTTTAATAAACCTTTATAAATAGAAGTGTACATAGTATCAAAAAATCATCTAGCATACATAAGTGGAATTAACAACAAACGTGAAGGCATATTACTTCGTCAGACTTACTTCATAAAAGCAAATAGCAATAGTGTATCTGACTGGTACTTCAGGGTCATGACAAAGGCAGAAGAATGTAGAATAGAGTTCCATGTGGAAGTTTTTAGGATCAACAAAAACAATCATGGCCTGGTGAAGGTGGAAGGGAGAAGATGAGTAGGACGGAGAGAAAAACATGCATCAATACCTAATATTACAATCATTTATACTGAAATCATGCCCTCTGAATAATAGTTAAATAGAGATCATATTTGGAAGATCCAAATGAATGCATACATCTAATTTACATATAAAGGTAAATATAAATTACACCAATATTACACAGAACCTACTGTATATACTAGACATAAGGCTAAGCAGTAGGTGTCATATATGGCCATATTCTTTAATGCTATCTACTCATATATTTTAAAGTTATAATCAAAATCTTTAGTCTGTACAAATACATAGTTTATTACCGGAAAGTTATAAGCACAGTTCTTCCGGACTGAAATATACTTCTTCTCCTGCTCTAGGATTTGGGGTGGAATTTGATTTTCATTGTGTCCATTTTCTTGTTGTAAACCCAATGTACAGAGTTTCTTATAAAACTCCAAAAATCTCAAATGTTGATCTGGAGTAAAAATTCCTAAAACAAATGTAAAATCTTTGTTTAACATTTTAATTGAAAACAAAAATAAAGAGAGAAAAGCAAAGTACAATATATACATAATTGGAACCAAAAAGTCAAGTAAACGGCTAAAGATCATAAATAAAGGCATCAGTGAGGAAAGAGTACCTATTATGAAGAAACCCAACAGGTTTTTTCACCTGATGTTAATTTTAACAGTATTTTAATTTTGATTTTGATAGCATAACCTACACAATGCAGGAATTACAACTGCATTAATTTCTGCCACATATAACATACCACTAACAAGTCACTATTATACTAATACATCAGGGTCATTACTGCTGTTTATTGTAAACATTCTAAAACCGTCTGCAGAAAAGACACGTATACATTTCTGCAGATAAGGTGCTTAAAAACTCAGGTCTAAAAGATGACAAAGTAAACTCAAAATATTTTTGATCAATGGACTGCTTCCACATTCATAAACTATGTCAGGGAGCCAGGAACTCATCATATACTGAAGTACTTATTTTCAACAGCCTGTTAAAAGTCTACAATATACATTTTCAAAAATGTTTTACTATGCCAGATGGTTATAACTTAATTTATGCTTACATTATTATAGTTAGCTAAGAACTGAGTAATGTTCAAAATGCCAAGTTATATTATGTTGAGTAATATTCAAAACGCCAAGATGTATTATGCTGATTCTAAGCTGAAACACTGACATGATATATTAATTATCCAGCAAATAGCTAATAGGGGTATACTTACTATGTACCAATAGTTAATATAAATGAACTTCTATTATCGTATGCCAACTGATACATATTCGAACATTTAAAGGGTCATGCCTACTTCATTCTGTCACTGTTCTTTCAAATAGGTTCTATTGGGGGAAAAGTAATTTTTAATGTGTTCTAAATTATGCTATCAAAAATTTAGGTCTCTTAAGATTTAACACACTGGAAGGGGGTTTTACAACTGGAGAGCTCAAGCTTAGTAGGCTGATGTAAAAGAAAAAGGAAAAATTTATCTACAATCTTGAAATTCTTAAGATATATCATACCATATAGTCCATGGCATAGTTTTCCTAAATGGAAAGATAAGGAAATAAGAATTGATTCATCTGCTTTGAAAGATTTTTCACAAAATGATTTCACTAAGGGAAGTATAGTTTGACTTCTGTCATCTGGAAAACAAAACAAAATAAAACATACTTTAGATCAAGTCACCCACACTACACATGTAGAAATTAATACATACACACAGATCCCAGAAATAAAAATTACTGTTAGCCACATAGTAACAGAAGATTTCTGCCAACAGTGGTGGTGGGTATGGGGCACAGAAGCAGAGAGAGGAGAGTTAAGATCATCAAAAACTTCAACGCCAGCTGGAGAAGCGCAGACTTCCCGTACGCCTATTTACTGAATTTCTTCACTTTTACTTCTTAGAAGACACTTCCTTAAGAAGCTAATTGATTTTTTTTTTTTTAAGTAGGCTCCCCACCCAGCATGGAGTCCAGTGCTGGACTTGAACTCACAACCCTGCAATCAAGATCTGAGCTGAAATCAGGAGCGGAACACCCAACTGACTGAGCCATCCAGGCACCTCAGAAGTTAGTGAATATTTTTAAATACGTCTGCTGGCTATAAATTTCTGATATATTAGCAATATTTACATCTTAATTCTAAATACTCTGAATTTCCCATAGTTCTCTTAAACTTTCAGAAATACACCACTACTTTATTAAGGGTCTGAGAGGACTAAGTAAAATGCAGCAAGAGGCTTATTAGTATTATTATTCCTGTGACTATCACCACAGTTCAGTACAACTACTGTTTTAACTAAACAACATTCATCAGACACTTACTGTATTTCATACAGAATAAAAGCATTATATTAAATAAATAGAAAAAGGAGTAATACATGGTCTCTGAACTTGAGAAGCTCAGAACAGCAAAGAAGCCAAGGTGATGACAAGTGGTATTAGAGCATCGTGTACCACCAGGAGCGGGAAGGAATGGCAGGGAAAGCCGAGAACACAGGTCAGGCCCCGATCTGTGACAACCAAGTGCCGGCAGTGAAGGGAAGAGAGCAGAGAGGATGCCAGGATTCCTAGACTGAATGCCCAGGGGTGCCCCATAATTAGGACAAGGAGATTCACTCATTCACCTCTTTTCATGTATTATAGGTTTTCCTCCTCTGGCCCATCAGATAGCCTAAATGATTATTCTATAGCAATCATACGTAATTACCGTCCACACTGCAAAAATCTTTAACAGGCTCTCCTAGTTCAGTAAAATGCTCTTAATCCAAGTAAATGTAATCCTATAATTACACAATAGAGTCTTGCACCAAAGTACTTGATATTTACTCCTCCAAATTTCACCATATCAACATGGTTAATGTTTACTGACAAATTAATGTCCAGCATTAGTCAAAGGCCTCATCATACACTCACAGAGCAGCTATCTCCGTGATTTGACACAACACTAAGAAACACCTCCTTACACATTCCTGCCAAGTACCTCATCCCAAATTTCTCTTCCTATGGCCATAAGATTTTTAATATTAGAACATTAAGGAAGGGAAACTAATTTAGACACTGTTCTAGTCAGCATCTTTCCTAGGGTCAGTTAGTTGAGCAAGTCAGAGGCTAGTTACCAAGCCAAATTCCTAGGAAGGCTTTATGTTCATCACAAAACCTAATGTAAGAGATTCTGTACTTTATCTTCCTTTACTCCCTATCAGTGATACAAAACAAGGAAAAACACTGCTTTCAGAAGCAAACAGGTGTGCACGTGAAGACTTACCTGCATCAAATACATCAAGCAGATTAACCAAAGTTTCAAAAGCTGCAAGACGTACGCTGCTGCTCTCATCCCTAGAGAGTTCTATCAGTTCAGGAAGCACCACGCTCTTTGTAAGTTCTGTCCTGCACAATAAGCAATGGAAGGAAATAGCTCAATTCAGTAAATTATAGCAAGAACTTATTAAGAACAAGTCACGGGGCCAGGTGCTGCAGAAAACAGGAAAAATCAAAAGGATGTGGTTCCTGCTCTACAGAAGTTTGCAATCTGGTTGGAAAGAGTGATATAAACATAAGAAACATTCATAGTAATTGTAGAATTACTTAAATCAATTCTAGTTCTACCAGGATATTATTATTACCTACGGAGATCCTAATGACTAGAAGTTTATACTAGACTTTGTAAATGTTAAAGTAGTTTTCCATTTTAAGCAGCAAGCCAACAATCTGGACTAATCAGAAAAATTTAACAGTAGTGACTATAGAAACCTTCACAAAATCTTTTTCTCCAGATTTCAAAGGATAAATTATTTTTTCTTTCACCTAAAACATAATGTTACAGGAACTAATTTCTATATAGAAGAATGATATATGATACTAAATGTTCCCTCTAAAAGAACAAAACACAATAAACATGCTTTCAGGACATACACAACATTTATAATATAATCACAAATGGTTCTTATTCAAGACTTTACGTTTCTGCTTATTCACCATGAGATGTTATTACAATGACACACACTGATAGAGTGGAGGCATATAATGTGGCCAGCTTTCTTGGACACGTCACAGAAGACGGTATGAATTATAATCTGATAGCATAGAAGAAAGTCAACCAGAGCTGCAGAAAACCTTAAAAAATTCAGGGCAGAACACAAAGACTCCAAGACAGCACTGTCAAGCAGAAGGTGTTGCTATGATAGAAATGTCTATGATCTGTACAGCAGCCACATGTGGCGACTGAACAGTTAAAATAAGGTCAGTATAACTGAGGAACTGAAATTTTAATTGCATTTTACTTAACTTAAATAGCCAAACATGGCTAGTGGCTACCATATTGGACAGCACAGCTCGAAGGACTTGAGTGATCAGAGGGCCAAAAACTGACTTTAAGAAATTAATCTATGAAAGAGGGGAAGGTGGTCAGAAGTTGCAAACCTCCAGTTATTAAATAAATAAGTCATGGGAATGGAATGTACAGCATAGTGATTGTAGTTAACAATATTCTATTGCATATTTGAATGTTGCTAAGAGAATAAATCTTAAAAGTCCTCATCATAAGAAAAAAATATTCTGTAACCATGTAAGGTGACAAGTGGTAACTAGACTTACTATGCTAATTATTTGCAATGTATACAAATATCAAATCATTAAGTTGTACACATGAAACTAACATAATGTCATATGTCAATTATACCTCAATAAAATTTTTTTTCTAAATAGTATTACTCTTCATATATAAAATACTCATGTGGGATTTTGAGTAAATTGCCAAGAAAATAACCAATACCCATTTCTTTAGCACAAAATTAAGAGAAAGAAAAAAAAGGAAATGAATCTAGATCACAGGTGTAGAGGCTGGCATTACCAGTAGTTCACAAACATTCATCAAACATAGGAAGTAGGGTAGGTAAAGGAGTAAAACAGGAGAGAATACGTTCTGGCCCAAAGGTCATAAAAATTTATTTCATACAAATCTTCCTCAGAACTATTTGTTTACCACTGAAAACCTTGAATTTATTAAGAATGAAAAATGAGAGTTTAGGATAAAGATTCCATTACTATTTACAGTCAAAAGTTATCTCCATTCAATCTTTCAACAGACTTTGCTTTTCTTCCCCAAAGTAGTACTGATGCAATCCCAACTTAATTATCTGGATGTTAAAAATAAAGATAATCAGAAGCAAGAGGTCTTTAATAGTTGTACAATGATTTCTTAATGTTGAAAAGGCAAAGAGAATAAATCAAATCTGTATTTCTTTAGTGGTTCCTAGGGCCATTTCAATTTCAACCTATCAACACAAATGGGGACTTCTCATCACCAACTAGGTTAAAGCCATGAAAAACTACTGCACTGTGTATTAAAACAGCACTTTTATATGCTCATTATCAAAATTTTAAAAATATAAGAAGTATAAAAATAAGTTAAAATAACCTGTAATGCTCTACTTAGAGAAACCTTGAAAGTTTCTGATAATGTATGGTCTTCCAGACTTCTTTCCTGTTCATGTTATGTAACATCATCTTTGGGCTTCAGCTTCCCCACCATCTGTAAAAATGGAACGATACTATCCACCCAAGAGGTGTTTGTGAGGATATTAAGTTCATACATGTGGAGTGCTTAGAACGTGTAGTAAATATTATCTAAGTGTACATTTCGATTATTCATCAATTTTACTATAAACTTGTTCCTTAGACTCATCTCTCAAAATCCAATAATATAGGTAAAAGATAAGCAAAAATTTTCCCTATATTGTAGAACTCAAAAGGACTCTAAGTTTATGCTTTCCCAGTAGGACATGAAGATGTTCCCTGTGCCTTTGCTACTACTGAAGAATTATTATTAACTTTTCCAATTTCATTGGCAAAGTAGCATTTCACTATTGTTTTTGTAAATATCACATACTATTCAATAACTGTCTGCCTACTTGACTATATCTGTTATCAAATTCCAAGCACCTGGAGACAGGACTGTATCTTTTTCATTATTACATCCCCCATATGTAATCCAGTGCTTACAGTAGATGCTCAATATATATTCATTAAATGAATACATCTCTCTTCAACCAATGAGTTTAAACAATGAGGTTGAATCTGCTTATTAGACACTTGTATTTCTTCTTTAGGAAGTATAGATATATGTTTTCTTTGCCTGTCTGTCACATTATAAAAGTTAAGTGGGAATAAGGCATCATGGCAGACCCACACTAAGATGCAAATACTCTCTATTAGTTCTTCTAAACAAACTGGATTATAGCTGAGTAACTTTTTCAAGAAGTAGATGTGGGTTTTACACCGCCTGTGCTAGTATATCTATGAGAATATCTTTCTTGATTTTAAATGTAAACTCCACCCCAGCCAGGGCAGAATTCTAGGTCATTATCCTTCCTACTAAAAACCCTTCTGGCATTTCAGTAATTGGAACAAAAATCTTGGGACACCTGATCCTATGATTTGTGCAGAAGTCCGTTTTTTTCAGCCAAGAATCTAGCAATTACAATCTAGCACTCCCATGACGTCAGAGGAGAGGTGCCCAAAATATAGGGTAAAGGATAACAAGATGAATGAAACAAGCAAGCTTGCCCTGACAGCCAACCCGGAATTTGGGGCCTGGCTGCGTGATACAAATTGACCCAGGTGCTGGCCATGATTCAGTGTCGTCTAATGGTAGCCTGTCTGCTCAAGCGAAATACTAATGAAGATAATCCCGAGTTCCATGGTGGGCCAGGACAGCAACAGCAATTCAAGGAAACTTCTCATTTGTTTGTGCCCTTTCCACTGGCCTGTTTTAAGAAGCCTAGGCTTAAAGAAATACTGGGGACTGATCATCTCCATCTCTTTGTTAAGAAGATGGAAGGTGCTTCTAGTGTTCTTGCTTAGCCCTCCCCCTACGTGGCTCTCCTTCATCAATGACCTTCCAATCTGACAAAAGAGAAAAATCATGGGCAGAGAACAAAAACCAATCATCAATCCCATTATATCCGAATTCTACAATCCACCTCTGACAAAGGCAATCATGGATCTGCTTTTTGTCACTATAGTTTGTATTTTACACCACGGTGTATACTCTTTTGCATCGGGGTTATTTCCCTTAACATACTGACTGTGAGATGTATCCATGATGTCATATTGCATGTATCAGCACTACGTCCCTTTTTCTTGCTAAACAGTATTTCACTGTATGGACATACCACATTCATTTTTCCCTTCACCTACAGGTAGACATTTGGAATATTCCAGTTTGGGTTGTTACAAATAAAGCTGCTATAAACACGTATATATAATTCTTGTTGTGGACATAAATTCTTATTTGATTATATTCAGGAATGTGATAAATTTCAAATTGTTCTTTATGTAGGGTGTGAGGTAAGAATCAACGTTCACTGTTTTCTCTCATGAATATCATTATCCCAGTACTGTATTTTGAAGAGATTTTCTTCTTTGAACTGCTTTGGCACTCTGCTAAAAGTCAACTGGCCACGGATACGTGGTTCCATTTCTGGCCTCTCTTCTGTCCCACTGATCTATTTTTTTTGTATATATCCTGAAATACCCTTAAATCCATTTGTTAGTTCTAATAATTGTTGTATAAATTACTGAGGATTTTCTATGTAAATGGTGATGTCATCTACGAGTAGAAATTATTTTACTTCTCCCTTTCAGATCCCCAGACCTTTTAGGGTTTTGTTTTCTTGCCTGTTTGCAATAGCTGGAACCTCCGGTACAGTATGAGATAGAAGTGATGAAAACTATCCTGGACTAGTTCTCACCTTAAGGGAAAAGCATTCAGTACCTACCATTAACTATGATGTTAACTGTAGGTTTTTCATATATGCTCTGTATCAGATTACGGAAGTGCATTTTATCCCAGCTTCCTGAAAGTTTTTATCATGAGTGGATATTAAATTTTGTCTGATGTTCATAAGCAGCATTTCTAAGTTATCATATTTGCCATATCACCAGAATTAGAAGTTTGAGCAACTTCTTCAAAAGTGTGTCCTCCTTTCCAGTCTGAGGGCTATGTATGTTCTTCCCCTCTAACACTGAAGGATATTTTTGTAGATCCCATATTTGTTTCTTATTTTTCTCTTTAGTCATCCCTGTATTCCATACAGTGGTTCTCCTACAAACAAATGTGCATTACCTCTTCATTATACTATTCGTTATTCATCTGATTATTCTAAGAACTGTCCTCTTTGACCATAAGCTGGTGCAAAATCTGCATTAGCTTTCTAGTGTTGTGTAGCCTTTATTTCATATGGATATGCTAGCTTGACAAGAATCTCTTAATTTTGCCTCCTGATTATCTTATTAATGGATACAATTTCTGGTGCTCATTTCTGATTAAACTAAAGCGGTCAGGGCACCTGGATGGCTCAGTGGGTTAAGCCTCTGCCTTCAGCTCAGGTCATGGTCTCGGGGTCCTAGGATCAGGCCCAGCATCAGGCTCTCTGCTCAGCGGGGAGCCTGCTTCCCACCCCCTCACCCCGCCTGCCTCTCTGCCTACTTGTGCTCTCTCTGTCAAATAAATAAATAAAATCTTTTTAAAAAAATAAATTAAAGTGGTCAGTAATTGTTCTCTTGTCAGCCGCAGCAAAAAGGAGATTACAAACCCAAGTCTGCACTGTGCTTGGGCTTCTTCCCAGCACTTTTCATTCCCAAATGCCTTAGAACACAACTCCCAGTGCAGCAGTGGGCAGCCTCTCTCTTAAATCAGTAGCAATCTCTGAAATGTCTGTTCCCACCTCCTTTCACCCATCTCAGAGATTCTTCTAGGCTTGAGTGTAGGAATTTCCTGTTGGTGGTTATCAGATCCTATCAATAGTCCTGATTTCCAATGCCAAAAGAAAAAACAGTATCCCTCTCTTTAGTTTCATGTATTTATCAAAGGGAGAATAAAGAATACAAATCAGATATTAGCAGTGTTCAGCCATCACACCATGGAAGTCCTATGATTATGTTTTAATAGTATGTGAGAATTCAAATTGAAATGAATATGCATTTAATCAGGCAAATTAGTTTATTACATGAATTCTAAGTTAACAAGCTAGGTAGATTCTAGTTTTGGTTTTGTAAATTAATCCTTAAGCAATAATCCAATATTAATTTTCAGAAGACTAACTGGAACATACTTGACCCGGATGGGTTTTTTTGTTTTGTTTTGTTTTGTTTTGGGGGGGGGGTTCTTTTTAAAGATCTTATTTATTTTAGAGAGAGAGCGAGCGAGCTGGAGGAGGGGCAGAGGGAGAGAAAGAACCCCAAGCAATCTCTCCACTGAGCATGGAGCCCAAGGCAGGGCTCAATCTCAGCACTCTGAGATCATGATCTGAGGCAAAATCAAGAGTCAGACACTAAGCTAAGTCACCCAGGCACCCAACTGACCAGGCCGTTTTTTAACAATGGAAAAATGTCAGATGACAAAAAAATGGAATACAAAAAGATGGTGGTATATTCTCCTGATAGGTTCTGATCCTGGTTAAGGAACACAGAACTGGGCAAGACTGAATTATTCATGGTCCACAATGATCCAGAGTCAGCCTAGCTTTGAAAGATCTATCAGAAAGAAGTTGGTTCTGAAATCAAAATTAGAGAAATGATTCCTCTGTTGAAATGTTAAGCTTCCCACACAACACTTAAATCCAACTCAGCAAGGTGGAGAGGACAGAGGACCTGAATCTATGTGACATTCTGAGGGCATCCTGAAGCCTTAACTACTGGTCCCCAATTTTTTTTTTATTAACAGTTTTACAAATAGCAACAACCTGATTGTCCCTGGTTGTGAAACAAAGAACCAGATGAAAACAGTGCAACTTCTACTAAAAATGAACAGTCCAATGTTTTTTGTATCAATTTAGGATCTTTAAAAAAAAAATCTATTTCCCAAGATGATTCTCAGATAAAACTTCCTTTAATATATATTGACATGAAATCAGTTTTTATGGAGAAGAAACTACCTGCCCTATGGGTCTCTTTCCTAAGCTTCACACTTCCAAAATGCAAAAAGAGCAACAAAGCAGACAGTGCAAGTGCAGAGTGTACAGGAAACGAAGACTTCAACTGAGTAATCTAATCCCATCTGAGATGACCCAATAATGTGCTGCTAGCCCAAAGAAATGCTACTGCAATAGACCAAGCCTGGTTTGTATCAGGACATTTTCCCTTCCTGAATCTGGGATGCTAACAAGCAACTGAAAGTAAGAGAGAAATTAGCATGAAATGAATGCTAAGCATCTTCACTTTAATCTCTCTTAATCCAGACACATCAGGAGGTACTTGTTACAATCATTTTTAAAGATCATATAAAGCTTAGCCTTTCAACACCATGTTTCATGGAATACAGGAATAGGATATGAATATTTGACAAATCAGAAGAATATGAAATAAGTTATTAAAAGTGTACTTACCCAATGCCCTGAGCTATGTTTTCTAATTGCCGACACATACAAGACCGAACTTCATATTCTACGTCTTGACAGAGTGATTTTACAAGAGGAAGTATTTCTCTTTTAATGCTTAGAAGGGAAGGAGAAGAACATGCAAGTGGGTGTTTTAGAATAATTAAAATTTTCAAACAATTATTATCAAAATCTTAGCTTAACTTAATAAAAACAAATATGTTTTAATAGAAAGCTTTAAACTTTGCATGGTATTTTCACATATCTTATTACATTTGGATGTTATCTTTTGTGATTTGTAAATTATATATATGCTTGGCTCTTTCTAAAGTAATGGTTAATTTTGGATTGACAGTTAAACATCTTAACTAAAATGAAAGGCTACAGGGAAATGGAATGTTCTAACAACCATCGACTAAAATATTCTTCAATTTTATATTTTCCTCTTGCGTCACAATTATACAACATTTCATTCTTTCTACTTGGGATTTATCATCTGGGCAGAGAGTAACATATAAATTATTAAGATTCTCCATAAAACCTCAAATTTTTCAAATTCTAAATAATGAATTCATAACAATAATGGAAGAAACCAGAAAGTCTATCTTTAGGTCAGGTTTGACAATTTTTGAAGTCTATAGAATAATACCATTTTATGCTCAAAATTACATTAGATGTGTGAAAGAGAAGATTAAGATGAGAAATAGAAAAAAAGTTAACCGTATTGATTTTGAAATGCCATGAGATCAGAAGAAATGCATCTGAGTAAGTACACTTTCAAGAATTCTATGAAGTTAAAACAACTAAGCTTATATGAGTATGGAATGATATGTCTAATATAATTATTAATCATATGACCATCATACATTTTAAATCAATTTAATTGAATAAAGTAAACAAAAATTATATACAAATACTCACGTATGGGCATCAAATTTGTTGGTCAATTTTCCTAAAATTTTACAACTGACTAATCGAGACTGGACTGTTTGGGAAAGTTGTGCCTTGGAAACAAGTGGGTTCAGAATCTAAAGAGAAAAAATTCAGAGAACAAATTCACAAAGTTTTATATATTCTTGCCACTAATATCAGCTATTTTCCTCAAGAAATATTTTAGGGTCTCAAGTGCTTTTAAGGAACCTGAATTACAATGTGAGGTGCTCACAACCTGAATCATCTTGTTTGCCTTATTGTCTGGCTTACTAAGGTAAAGCTGACAAAAAATTATATAATTAAAAACCAATCAGGCACATAAAAACTGAATTAAAGCTTAAGGTGAATTCTGCAGTGATCCGTATGCACATAAAGTATCATTGTGAAATGTACATTTTCAAAAGAAAAAAAAAATTACCACATATCTGAAATTTATTTTTATTCCATATAAAATTTTTATATTTATCCTAAAGGGATGCAAAACAATATAGCTTCAAATACATTCTATTAAGTAATTCTGTCGTTTGAATGCAATTCTGATATTGTATTATGTACATGCTGGACACCCAACAACACAACACGATGAAAGACCGTAAAGAACTATGAAGGTCAAAACCATGATTCTGGGGTGCCTGGGTGCCTCAGTGGGTTAAAGCCTCTGCCTTCGGCTCAGGTCATGATCTCAGGGTCCTGGGATGGAGCCCCACATAGGGCTTTCTGTTCCGCAGGGAGCCTGCTTCCTCCTCTCTCTCTCTGCCTGCCTCTGCCTACTTGTGATCTCTGTCTGTCCAATAAATAAATAAAATCTTTAAAAAAAACCAAAAAAATTAAAAACCATGATTCTGGCCTCCGCTCTTTAATTTGTCCAAGTAATCCTCTTATCCTCCCCCTTGCTCATGCTCTCACTCTCTCTCAAATGAATAAATAAAAAATCCTTAGAAATAAATAAATAAATAAAATTGGAACACCATTGCTGAGTAAAGTCCAGGGAAACAGGCATTTCCACATATTGCTAGTAAGAGTCTTAAGAATATGTATGTCCTCTGACCTCCTAAGTCCACTTTTTTGGAAGGTAGAGTTAAGAAAATTATCCAAAAAACTTAAAAAGTTCTACATAGATGCTTGTTAATACCTGGTTTTAATAATAAAATGCTGAAAGCAGGTTTAAATGTTTAACAAGTAAAATATTTTGTATCTACTACCAGTGAGTTTAAAATAACATAGGAAAATAATGCTAAGTGAAAAATAACCAATTACATACAAATTCACCATGATTACTAATATGTCCAACAAAAAACATGTACAGGGAAAAAATCTGAAATGATTTTTCAGATTTTGGTTCAGTCCAGAACCATGATTTTTCTTCTTCCTACTGTTTTCTGTATTACTCATATTTTCCATAATGAACATGTGTTGCTTTCAGAGTGGGAAATAACCTTATTTTTCTTTTTAAATGCGGCTTTTTATAAAAAAAAAAACAAAACCAAAAACAAAAAAACCTTAGAGTGGCTTACTTAATAGTAGTTACCGAAAAAATAAATAAATAAAAAGGAAGGTAAGTATTACCTCATGTCTTAGGGTTTCTTTGGGCAATACTTCTATCACAGACAGAAGAGTTTCCAGCCATGCATTGCTGACACCTGATTGACACAGAAAAAACACACCCAATTAAATGTCTTACAAATTTAGTTTCAACTCAGCCATTAAGTTAAACAATACTTAATGATAAAATGGGATAATTTTTATTACTATTTGAAGAAGTTCCTCTTTTTTTTTTTTTTTTTGCCTCACCAACATCTAGAAAACATCTGTATCTTTAAAAATAATATGGGGAGGAATATCTTTCAGCTAAAATGTGTATTTTTTGCTGTACAATAATACTATTGCATAAATACTGTAAAATTCAAAAATTCTAAGAAAAAAGTATAGTTCATAAGATGAATTCATGAGTCTTCAGCTTTCAAGGACACTGAATTTCATAGGCTTTGGAAGGAAAAAGCCACGGCTGTTTTTAGTCAAACTAATGACCACCATGGCCTCATTCAGTTATCCTCATCAGGCTAACAAGATTCGAAAACCATCATGGGCTGCATCCAAGACACGATAAACAGGTACAGAATGAAGCCTGCCAGGCTGCTGACCTGCATCCCTGTGCTCCAGGTGTAGCAGAATGACTTGGAGGAAAGCGTGGGCATATGTATGAATTGACACTGATTCTTCCTGTAGAATGGTCAGGAACGACACGGCAGCTGTTAACTGCATTTCCACTCCTGCAACATGCAGGACTTCCTGTGTAATCACAAAGAGTTTTACAGAGATGAGAGATCAGAAACTCGAAGTTTTAAAATCCAAGGTCAGAGAAACTAAACATAGTCACATTCCACAAAATAACTGTATATGACCTATAAGGGTATGTACTTCCTCTTATTACTTTAAGAAAACTCTATTAATCTGCTCCTTATTGTTTAACTCATTACATCACAAAAAAAGTTTAAATGTCTTAGGCATTTACAAAATAAGGTAAGATTCCATTGTCTTTTTAAATGAAAACTATATAGATAAACCTCTAAATAATAGAATAGGGATTTTTGATAGCTCTCAATTTCTAATTTTGCTGTTTGTCTTGTACAGTTTGCCATTATACCTAGAACAATAATGTCAAAGGTCAATCACATGTGTCTTCATTACTTATATTTCTGCTCCAAAAAATAAACATTATGCATTTTACTATAAAAAAGGAATACACTTAAGGTTATATAAATATATTTTCCCCCTTAAAAACACTGAAGAGTACATAAATGACCATGCAGTAAACTGCTTTTTAAAAGGAATTTTTTAAATATAAGAATGCTTCTAAAAATTAACTGTATTCATAACCACCTCCATTCAACATTTTAAAAAAGTAACATATATTCGAAGTTAAAAACCTATTAGTTTTCAACACATGAAAAAGTAAAAAAAAATCTTTCATATAAACCTCATCAAAGATATTACTTCTCTAGAAGAGGAAGTGTATGCGTGTGTATGTGTGTGTGTGTGTAAAATGTAAAGCTAGTTAAAAGTCTTACTTTGCTTACTCAGTTATATCAATTATGGGAATTGCCCTTAAATGCCTATTTTATAACTAACATAATGAAGTTGGTAGAACAATGTAGAACCGGCAGCCATAAAACAAAGTTTACTATCTGTGACCTTAAGAAAATTAATCTCTCGGGGGACCTGGGTGGCTCAGTGGGTTAAAGCCTCTGCCTTCAGCCCAGGTCATGATCCCAGGGTCCTGGGATCGAGCCCCACATCGGGCTCTCTGCTCTGCAGGGAGCCTGCTTCCCCCCTCTCTCTGCCTGTCTCTCTGCCTACTTGTGATTTCTGTCAAATAAATGAATAAAATCTTAAAGAAAATTAATCTCTCTGCATTACTTCCTAATCTATAAAATGTGGATTGTAGTTGAATTATAGTACCATCTTCTCAGAGATTTAAGTCATATAAGCCGAGTTTTTATGACTTAGCAACTCGTGTAAACTGGGCATTTAAATAATGACCACTGGCCATCCACCGGTCTCCTCTGCATCTGGTTATCTAATAGGAATCTCATTTGTCCACACCTGAACTGATCTCTTCCCAAAACCTGCTCTTCCTCCAGTCTTCACCTTGGCCAACAGTGAATGATAGCCCTGCCCTTTTGGTCGCCAACCCTAAAACTCTGAGGCTAGTCCTCAACTCCTCTCAGTCCCTCACTCACCACAGAAGGCCAACCAATCCTGATCCGGAATCTGACCACTCGCTACCTCCACCGCCACCACCCTGATCCAAGCCACCATCACCTCCAGGCTGAATTATCCCAGTAACTTGTTAACTAGTCCCTGCTGCCATCATTGCCCCTCTACAGTCTAGTCTCTACACAGTAGCCAGAGAGACTCTTATAAAAAATAAGTCGGATCATGGCACTTTCAGCTCAACACTCTCCAGGGGCTTTCCAGCACTCTCAGAAAAGTCAGTCCTTGCAATGACTTCCCAGAGCTGTTCCCACTTCCCACTTTTCCCAGATTTCCACATGATGGGCTCCCTGATCTCTCCCAAGCCTCTATTCAAGTATCACCTTTCCAAGAAGCTCCTCCCCGATGACCCGATTTTATACTGAAAGCCCCTCCCCACTCGTGCTCTCACCACCTCCTTTATATCATGGATGCATTATCTCTACTGTCCCAACATGCTCACGTGCTTATGGCCAGTCTCGCACCCCAAATCACTAGCTTCAGGACGGCAAGAGTTTCTGGCTGCTGTGCTCACAGCCGTGCCCACCTCCTGGCACACGGCAGCCATTCAGGAAGAAACTGCCAGATGACTGAGTAGCTCTTACCCTTTGACCTAAACTTCCTGCTCTTGACGCTCTCTCCCTTCACAAACATTTTCCACATCTCCTAATAGGTGGCTTCAAGAGATTTTGAGGTGAGTCCTAAAGATTAGGGATTGGGAGAATTAGACACAGGCAAAGCAAAAAAGGATCACACACAAATGCATTCTATCACGTCAATCAGGAGACATTCTTGCCACCTTCTCCCCCAGCATCTCTGCAGTGAGGATGCACAACAAGAACTCAGACATTTTGATGCCTATGGTGGGCGCATGGCCAGTGACTGTCCCAGGACATAACATGTCATTTCACAGCAGAAGAACCAGACTAGGGATTGTCCATGTTCTGTGAGCTAGTGGCCGGCAACTCTGAAGACTTAACCCTTGTCTGCCTGATGCCAAAGCCAAGTGCTGAAATCCTTCCTCATGGATTCTGCACTTCCGTTCGTCGCTTACTAAGGCCTGGCTAAAATCAATCCCAAGACTTCACGCGACCATGCAGGAGATCTGGCAGCGGCTTTCCCATGGCAAATGTTGAAGCGGCATGGTTAATTCCCAGGAAACCTACTGCACATTCAGACTTTTGTATCACGCACACAAACGTCACTTTATAAGGCTTTTCAACCAATAGCCAATTACATATCTTAAGAGTTCTTGGCTGAAAGAAAAAGAGAAGGAATGATGGGCGTGAAGCAAAAAGCAGCGTAAAGCAGCGACTGGTCTCTGAAGTCAGCCCTCCCATGTCTCCCTGTTTTACTGTTTCTAAACCAAACATCTGTTCCACAGTAACCACTCTGGATTTGGAAAACACTCTTAAAAGATTTGATGTGGCCAGTCTACATCACTTACAGGCTTCAGAACATACAGCTTTTATTTAGAAACACAAAGTATGGTGCAGGGAAATATTAAACTATATCGTGAGGGTCAGAGTGTACATTCCGGGTCACAGGAGTCTGCGGTTTTAAGTTCCAAGAGATATAATTCTGCCCCTCTGAAAGCTATTAGCGTCTTGGGTTTTGTGCATATGCAAACTTTATGCAAAAGAAGAACATGAGAAGATTTCCAACTTCATATCTTCTTACTGCATTATTTAGTCTTGACTCCCGCAGGAACATTTGCCCCAACTAGTCTGCATTTAATTTTCGAAAAATCCTCAATTCTTATCAGGATTTGGGTTTTTCTCTTGTTGTGCTGACTTCAACATCTGGGACTGTCCACTGTTAAGAAACCAGCACAGACTAAGAGATTTTATCACTGCTAAAAATCAGTTCATTTCTAAACATGTTTTTCTGAAATATAATACAATAAGAGTTTGACACTTACCAGTAAGTGTTCTCCTCCACAGAGTCACACCCTCTGGACAAACATAGTGAGATCCATACTCTCTGGGTAAATAAGTGTGCATCCTCATGGACCTTGGAAGACACTGAAAAGGAAATTCCTCTATTGCTTAAGTGCATGCCTTAGTGCCAGTCAGGCTCCTCTTACAGAATACCGTCTGGCTGGCATTCCAACCTGAAGTCCTCAAAAATGAAATGAGACATTTGATAAATGAGTACATGGTACATCTCCAAATTTAAAAAACTATTCCCACTCGAGGAAGGAGAATGTCCTAGACACTTCGCTGTTTAAATTCATTCTGTAGTTAGCATGACTAGTACAAGAGAGCGTTTTGTAAAACCGCAGAATACAGTCCTTGCCTAGAGGGCGACTGCTCTGTCTCCAGCAAACCCACACTGTATACATCCGGAAGATATTTCTCCTTACAAGGCACGACATTGAGAAACATTAAATAAATCACTGGCGTATTCCAAAAGAACAAATATTTTGGATTCACACATTAGGAAACTAAACTTACTGATTTAAACTGGTAAATATATTTACCACAAATGGTGCTGGCTAAAGGTAAAGGAGCCCTAACATTATAAAGTATCTTTGTATATTTTTAGAGAGAATATCATTGAATTTTTTGAAATTAAATAATAGGAATCTAAATACTAAAACATTGAAGACTTGGGACATGTAAAATACCTGGGTTTTGAGGGTCACAATTGTGAGAACTTTTATGACTAACAGTAATGGTAAACAACTCTTTTCACTATTAAGTGATAATATTTATGACTTTAAAACTGAGTTAAATATGAATAATTGGAACATGCCAACTTGGGTACCTTTAACAATTCACTCTACCTTTTTTTTTTCCCCTATCACTGGCTGCCATGCTGTACGCTAAAGAGTGGGGGGAACTAGTTGAGAGCCCCAAAGTCAGACTCTGAGAAGGAAAAATGGGAAAATAAAGTGGAGACAGGAACAGGACTAAGAGGGATATGTTTTTCCCTTCTTTAAATCTGTGTTTCAGTGACTAGCAAGGTTCATGAGGAGGTACACGTAACAATATCCCAAAGATCTCTTTCCGTAAAGGAAACACCGATGCCAATGGTAACTCTCATGTCACCACTGATATGTGACCACATGTCCCTCCCCGCGAAATCATGACAACACCAAACAAAGAAAAACATTTCATGACAGTGGTTTTAAAACTGAAGTTCTAATTGGGCTACTCTGCCCAAAAAAGTCATTTTTACATATAATAATTAGAATCATATAATCTTACAAGTTAGGCCTAGAATGTAAATAAAGAGCTCTATAGGGGGCCCCAGGTGGCTCAGTCAGTTAAGCATCTGCCTTCAGCTCGGGTCGTGATCCAGAGTCCTGGGACTGAGCCCCACATGGGCTCCCCGCTCAGCAAGGAGCCTACGTCTCCCATCCTCTGCCCCTCCCCACCACTCGTGTGTTCTCTCTCTCTCTCTCGCTGTAGCCATATTTAACTAGTCAAATATATTTTGATAAAATTATAACTTGTTTTCTTAGAGGCGGGAAGCAGCACTAGAATGTGGCAAATGTCTATAAGCAAGTGGAAATAGGCCTTTCACTCTTGTCAGTCTATCCTAATCTAGTCCCTTCTAATATTCTTCTTAAAGTAGCCCAATGAAGATCTAAATCTGATAACAATATGATTTTAATTTCATTCACAGCTATTTATTAGGTATCATACAAAGTATTCTGGGAAACTGGAGAAAAGTCAAACATTGTGCCCCTACCTTTGAAGGACTCCTCTTGCTTCTAAATATTCACAAACGTTCAACAAATATTTAGTGACATTCGAGGCACTGTGCCAGGTGCTGGAGACTCAGAAATGAGCAGGGCTAACAGTGTGCCTGTTAACTGTGATAAGAGCTGAGGATAAGGAGCACGGATGGTATAAGAACATCTAACAGGTGACCTGATCTCTTCTGAGAGGGGATCTTTGAGGAGGGACAACTGACTTGTAAGAAAAGAAAGAGATAATTAGACAAAAGTTGGGGTAAAGAGAGGTAGACAAGCAAGAAGAATAAGCAAGCAAGCACGCCTGGCACTAAGAAGTAAGAAGGAGCATGGCAGATTCAGAAACTGACAGATCAGTGTCCCTAGAGCAGAGTGAGAGGAGGAGCTGAGGAGGGTAAAGTAGAAGGAGCCCCAACCACGCAGGGCCTCAGATGCATTCAGCAAGAGGATACTCTTGGTCTTAAATGCTTCGAAATAGCATGCTGACTCTTAAGAAGAGAATGAGTCAGAAAGTAGTAAGGTACAGTGGAATGGGAGAGAAGTGGTAGGCAGGTGGCAGGAACTGAGTTTTGGATTTGTTAACTCTGAGAGGCCTCTGAGGCATCCAAGTAGAGATTGCAAACAGAAAATTAGTATATACAGAACTGTTGCTCTGACAGGTTGCTGTAAATAAGAGAATTCATATAGAATAGATGCAACGTATATAGATAATATATAAAGACTTGGGCGTAGATGAGATTGTAGATGAGACTAAAAGTGGAGATCTGCTACTCTTTTTTTTTTAATTTCTTTTCAGCATAACAGTATTCATTGTTTTTGCACCACAGCCAGTGCTCCATGCAATACGTGCCCTCCACAATACCCACCACCTGGTTCCCCTAACCTCCCACCCCCCACCCCTTCAAAACCCTCAGGTTGTTTTTCAGAGTCCATAGTCTCTCGTGGTTCACCTCCCCTTCGAATTTCCCTCAACTCTCTTCTCATCTGCTACTCTTAACATAATTTCATCCCAACAAAATAAAGGGATTGAAGAACTCAAAGTTTAAAAAAAGAGGTCAATCAACAAATGTTTTGGTGAATATTTAAAGTGCAAGATTATTCCCGACACATCACTGGAAAACAATCAATTTTTTTTGTGCGGGGGTAAAGGTGATGGCAGGTCATGGTGGAAGGGTATATGCAGGTACATGAACAGAAACATTTTAGTTAATATCATTTCAAGATTAAACCAAGAAAAATAAAAATGAAGGGAACTTCGTAATGGCAGACTGTATCATTCTAATCACCTCTCCTGATGATGATAATTAGTTTAAAACTGGACAAAATACAAAATTCATCTGCATAAAGGTATATGGAAACAAACAAGGCTACCCATGCAAAACTTAAAAAATTACCCATACTATATTACCCATCACTGGAATAATTACCCACCCAAGATCTAAGAGACAATGGCATTCCAGGAAGATAAGCATATAATTTGGGGCCTGTTTTCCTCTAGGGTCACTTGCTAATTCGAGAAAAGGCTCCTGAGAGGCTAAGAGCTTAAATGACTTTTTTTGAGTCTCATGGAGGCCTCAATAAGAGCCGTGGGAATGGATAAGAATGATCCTGAAGCAGATTGGCATCTGTAGGATGAGCAGCCCAGCTTTAAACCATCCACTATCTGTCACTGGATTAACTGAGACTGTATTGTTAGTGCAGGTAAGTAGCCCCCAAAAGAAAACATATTCCTTTCTAGAGGAAGGTATCACCCTAGGGCTCAATCTATTTCTACAAACAATTTATCAAATACAATATCAAACACACAATCAAGAATATGCAGACACATGAAGAGATAAGATTATATGAATGAGAACCAGCAGAAGCAGAAAACAGAAATGCACCAAAAAGTGCTCTGGGTATTGGTGTTATCTGACACATATGTGGCTCAAGGAGATGTGGCAGATTTTTTAAAGAGCTAATTAGAAATTCTAGACCTGAAAAGTATAATAATCAAAATCAGATTAGACACAAATGAATTGGTGAATTAAACCATGGGTCAGGATAAATCAATCAGACTGAGTCACAAAGAAAAGAATGGACAAGAAGATAAAGACATAGAAGATACCATGAAAAGCTCTAATACATGCGAAATTCAAGTCACAAAAGAGCAGAGAGAGGATTAGGCAGAAGCATATTAGAAAATGTCTGAAAAGGGGCACCTGGGTGGCTCAGCGGGTTAAGCCTCTGCCTTCGGCTCAGGTCATGATCCCGGGGTCCTGGGATCGAGCCCCGCATCAGGCTCTCTGCTCATCAGGGAGCCTGCCTCTCCCTCTCTATCTGCCTGCCTCTTTGCCTACTTCTGCCTACTTGTGATTTCTCTCTGTGTCAAATAAGTAAATAAAATTTATTTTTAAAAAAAGTCTGAAAAGATAACGGTCAGGGTTTTTCAGTGCAAATATTCTAACAAGTATATAGATTTATCTGCATGTATCTAATGAGACTGAGCACCTTTTCTTACGCATACTGGCCATCCATAAATCTTCTTTAGTGAAGTATATGTTCAAACTGTTTTGCCCATTTTTTTTAAAAAATCAGGGTTTTCCCTCGTTATTCTTGAATTTGGAGAGTTGTTTATGTATTCTGAACACATATCCTTCATCAGATATGTGATCCATGAGTATTTTCTCCCATTCTAGGTTTTCTTTTCATTCTGTTAACAGTGTCTTCTGAAGAGCAGAAGCTTAAAATTTTCATGAGATCAAACATACCAATTTTTTCTTCTATGGATCACGCTTTTAGTGTCATATGTAAAAAACCTCTGACTGACCCAAGGTCACAAAGATTTTGTTTTCTTCTAGACGTTTTTTGCAATTTTAGTGTTTAAGACTTAGGTTTAACAGTCTATTTTGAGGTAAGTTTTTGTACATGGTGTGAGGTATGGACTTTTTCCCCAGTTAACCTAGTGCCATTTGTTGCAAAGACTCTCTACACTGAACTGGCTTTGCACCTGTACTGAAATCCACTGGCAATGTGTACGTGGGATTTATTTTTCCTCTGTATGTGTCACACTGACCTATCTTTATATAATTATCACATGGTCTTGACTGCTGTAGATATATATTGTATCTCAAAATCAGACAGCAAAAAGTCCTCCAACTTTGCTTCTCTTTTGCAAAGTTGTTTTGGCTATTTTTGGTCGTATGTATTTTCATATGCATCTTAGTATTGGCTTGTCATTTCCTACCAAAAACAAATAAATAAAAACAAAACATAACCTGCTGGAATTTCTATTATTTTACACTAAATATATAGATTGATATGGGAAGAACTGACATCTTAACAATAGGGAGTCTTCTGATCCATGAACATGGTGTTTCCATTCACTTAGTCTTTGTATTATTTCTCTCAGCAATGTTCTACAGTTTTCTGTATACAGGTCTTACATATCACTTATCTGATTGATCCTCCGGTATTATGTACTTTAATGCAACTGTGGTAGTTTACAAAAACTTCAATGTGCAGTTGTTTGCTGCTTGTGTAGAAATACAATTGATTTGTATATTGATCTGGTATCCTCCAACCTTTCTATACTTATTTAGTTCGATTGTTTTTCTTTTGTAGATTCCATCATAGATAATGTTATTTTTTTAAAGGCCATTATTATTTTTTTCTCTGCAATGTGAGTGCCTTTTATTAATTTTGTTGCCATACTATATATGTCCAGTGTAACACTGAACAAGGCGGTAAGAGTGGACACTCTTGGCTTATTCCTGATCTTAGGGGAAAGAATTCAGTCTTTCACCCTTAAGTGAATTCAGTCTTTTCACCCTTGCCTATACATTTCTCAGAGAAAGCCCCTCTCTATTCCCAGTTTCCTGGGTTTGTTTTGTTTTGTTTTTCAGGAATGACAGATTTTTATCAAATGCTTTTCTTAAACCTACTGAGATGACTGAATGGTGGCATATTTTTTTTTCTTTTTAGTTTGCTGATATAAAAACTCACATTGATTCATTTTTTAATTTTGAACCAACTCTAAACTCCTGAGATAAACTCCAACTGGTTGTGATATATTATCCTTTTTTATGTTGTTGAATTTGATTTGCTGTTTTTCAGATGTTTCATGTAAGCTCATGAGGGATATGCATCTATAGCTTTTTGGTTTTGTAATGTCCATGTCTCATTTGGGTACCAGGGTAATGTCCACCTCACAGGATGACTTACTCTGACTTCCTCTACTTTCTGAAGAATCTGTGTAGCATTGTTACTTCATTTACATTTATCCAAATTTTTATCACTTCTGGTGCTCTTTCTTTCTTCAGGTAAATTCAACGTCCATCTCTTATCACATTACTTCTGCCTGAAAACCTCCCTGAGCATTTCTTGTAGAATAAGTCTGGTACAAAAAACCCTTTCAATTTCTGTTTGACTAAAGAAAATAGCATTTTAGTTTCATCCTTCAAAGATATTTTCACTGGGCGCAGATTTCTTGTTGACATTTTCTTCTTGCTTTTAGTACTTCTAACATTCCACTGCCCTCTAATCTGCATTATTTCTGACCAGAAGTCTGCTTTACTCTCACATTTATTCCTCTGTTTGTAATGTTTCTTTCATCTCTGGCTGCTCCCAAGATTGTCTCTCTTTTCTTTTTATATTCAGCAGTTTGATCATGATATACCTAGAGGTGGGGGGGGGGGGTGGTGTGGGTGTGTGTATCAGCTTCAGATCCTCTGGGCTTTTGGATCTTTGGGTTGTTCTTGTTCATTAACTTCAGAAAAGCCTTGACCATTATTTCTCCAAATAGTTCTTCTCTGTTCTCTCTTTCCTCATTCTGAGACTCCAATTGCACATATATTAGATCACCTGACATTGTCTCAAAGCCATTTGATGCGCTCTATTTTTTCACTGTTATTAGGACAGGAGTAATGTTTTCTTGCACATTTCCATACCTTAGGTAGAAGTGGAACTGATTGCTTTGTTTTTGAGCCCTGAATAGTCATTCCTCCTTAATAAGCTTAACTAAACATTTAAAAGAATGCTTGCTGTATTTTATCTAGAGCTTCTAGATATTCTATTTTGAGAAATTTCTAGGATTTTTAGTTCACCACTGCCAAAAGGTTAATCCATAAAGTTTTAATCAAGCATTACAGATCCATATTACAGTATAATCTGCAAATATTTTCTATGTTTTATACTTTTGCAAGGATTGTAAATAAAAATATCTATAAACGATCCTAAATATTACTCAAATACCTTAAATAGAAACAATATTAGTAGTAACAGTGGTCCCACTATCATAGAAATGAAGGATTTCCTAATTAAGAATTTTAGAAGTTCTAGTTCATTTTTATGGTAAGCAAGGTAAAAATAACAAATGAATGACTAAGAAACTCATGTCTCCAACAGAATTTACTGAAAGGCAATATTTTTAGGTTTATTAGGAATGTTAGCTAATACAACATTTTATATATGCCCAGAAAATGATACACTCAGTAAATGTTTCCACTGAATTTAATTACTGTAAAACAATGAATGATATTAATCTATTTTATCCTTAAGCACAAATAGATAAAAAAAACACAACATAAACATTATTTTCAAAATGAGTGTGGGTCAATGTACTTTTATTTTTGAACCATAAACCCCAGAAGAAAGAGTGCTTTGTATCGTCTGTTCATATTCCCTAACTCCTTTAGTTAATACTGCCTCTCCCTTTTTCTTTCTTCTTTTTTAAGTGAACTAGAAAAAAATGTTATATAATTTTATGCTTCCTAGCCCATAAAAACCTCCTAGTAAGGTCAATTCCAACCCTAATGGTTGTTTTCCATTAGCTTACATTAGAGGCATTATTTCATTTTCTTCCTTTACGTTAGAGTGTCCTTAAATGCTTAGCCTGCCAAGACACTACTACACTATGCACTTTTTAGGACTGGTAGGGTGTCTGGAACACCATGTTCTATTTATTATGTATAAATGTGTTGCTTCCACAAAATCCTTTTGCTTTTCTCAGGATGTAACTTTTAACTTATCTCAGAAAACATCACCTTCCGATCACCTTCCGTGAGGAAGACAAGTACTTTTACTTTTAAGCTCCAAATCAAAGAAAAAAATCAATTTGTATCATCTGTTTATGCTCTTTAATACTTTTAGTTAAGAGCACCTGGGTGGCTCAGTGGGTTAAGCCTCTTCCTTTGACTCAGGTCACGGTCTCAGGGTCCTTGGATGGAGGACCCACATCAGGCTCTCTGCTCAGCAGGGAACCTGCTTCCCCCCCTCCCTCTGCCTGCCTCTCTGCCTACTTATGATCTCTCTCTCTCATATGAATAAATAAAATCTTTTAAAAAATGCTTTTAGTTAAGACTATTTCTCTTTTTCTTGGTGAACTTTTCTTTTTTTTTTCTTTTTTTTTTAATTTTTTTAACTTCTTTTTATCCCCTTTCTTCCCCCCACAATTTGGGGTCTCTTCTGATTTGGTTAACACACATTTTTCTGGGGTCTTTGCCACCATTTTAGTATTTTATTCTCTCCTTCACATATTCTTCAATTATGTAAGTTATGTAATTTCATACTTCTTAGAAAACTCCCAACAAAATATTCATAGTCAAACAATGAATTTTTTAAGCCTGGATCTTATCAATTATGAAATGAGAATAAATACATCAGGTAGAGTTATGATGAGATGTTTAAAAGGGCGTGATAAAGCAGTAAGCACAGTACCTAACCCACAGAATGTATTCCTTATGTTATTATTAGTTATCCACACCTCTGTGCCACTTGAAATAAGACTTTAAATAAAGCTAAGTTTTTTATTTATATTTATCTATATTTACACAGTAAAGGTTTTCCTCAAAAATCTGAAGATGAAATCTTTTTAAAAAAAAAACCTACCTACATTCAGTAGATACAAAATACTCTAATAAATAATCACATTGGCAGAAACGTATATTTTTCTATTATTTCCATTAATGAAAATAATGCCATGTAAAATTAATAAATGTAAAATGAATGAATTTTTTTCTGAATCAGATTGGTAGACTACATCTGCTAATCTCAAATGACTAAATTTCATCTTGATTATGTCTCTGTCATTCTTTCCTT